>OVBE01002759.1:0-29393 GCA_900406425.1 Iberis pinnata | reverse complement strand
TTTATACTTGATAATATATGAAAGTGTCTCAATAAAACCCACCTGTCTAACATGTCTCTTGTTGAGTTTTTGTTGTCCCTTTATGTATTTGATCCGTGTTGATCACAATTTTTTTTCGCGAAAAGTAATGTTGTCAAGTTTGCAATGCTCTAAACATTGCATACCTCTTTTTTCATAGGTAGAATAGTTGAGGGTGGTTCTACCAAGTTTTTCACTAAAGTATGCTATTGTTTTATTATCTTGCATAAATACGACTCCAATTCATATACTTGAAGCTTCCGATTGAGTTTCAAATATCTTAAGAAAATCAGGCAATACCACGAGTGGTGCATTACTTAGTTTGTCTTTTAGTTATGGATTGTAAAATCTTGAGCAAAACCCCATTTGAATTTTACATCTTTTTTTATCATCTCAGTCAATATGGCTGCTATTGTGCTAATATAGTTCACAAACATCTTATAAAACTCAACTAACCCATGGAAGCCACTCACTTCACCTACGGATATGAGACTTTGGCCATTCTTTGTTTGCTTTCACCTTTTCTACCTCTATTTTAAAACCATTTGCTTTCAAAACCTAAGAAGACAAGGTTATATGTGCAGAATGTGCATTTCTTTAAATTAGCATAGAATTTTTTTTTTGGGAAGATAACTTAACTACCAAACATTTTAGTACAAATGACTAGAACCATACAAATCTTTTTTTATTACTGGCATTTTTCCAAATGTCCAGCATGCTCTTCTATTACGTTGTGACAAAAAAACGTATTTACAGGAATGCCATTCGCCACGTAGGAATTTGTTGACATGTATTAATGAACGCAGTCGTGGAGTGATACTTACTACAATACAGTTGAGTTATCGTTACGTTGTAGCTAAGTTACTAAACGCGGCTGAGTTAAGAGAAATTGGCTGACTGACGGACATAAGTCATCCGCTCGTGACGTCTTACTTACAAAAGCTGGCTGATTTATGTGTGAAAGGCTGACTTACGATCATAAGTCAACCTATGTTATGGCTAACATACGAAAATCTAGCTGACTTACGGGGGGAAAAGGCCAATTAGTGTATATCCCTAATGGTTATTTTTTCAGTCATTCACTTTTTAAGCTTACTAAACGGTATCTAAAGTATCTAATACTTCAAATTTTGTTCATATACTTTCTAAAATTAACTTTTAGGTTACTTGTACCGACAGCTGTCAGATTATCAGGTAATTTTTTTTCTTTCTAATATTGACATGTGAAAATAAGAGGCTGAGTCAGCTTTATTGACTTTAGTCAAATGCTAAAGTGAATAAAACGACGTAGTTTTAGAAAAAATAAAAAAGGTTAAAAGGTATAAAAGAATCTCTAAATATATTGTTCTTCTTCTCGATCCCTTTTCCTAATACGATTGAGACACAAGCGATCAATCAAAGAAACATAATCAAACTTACTTGATTAACTAAAACTATTTTGGCATAATCGAAATTTGAACATAACCAAACACAAAAGTTCACAAAGAGCTGATCAAAATCACAACCCAAAAGAAGATTCACAAATTAAAACTTTTCTTTAGCACAATTAAAAATTGAAAGATTTTCAAAAAATTTGGGATGAAACTAGAAGTCAAACGATTCAGGAGAACACAAAAAATGGAAAACTCTATGTATGAAACAAAATTTAATAAGAAAAAGAAAGTGATCGAATTTTGAGAAGAAGACGAAGCGGATCTGAGAGAGCTCAGAGCTTCTTCTCTTTTTTTTTTTCTGGTCTCTATTTGATGATGCTCGATTACAATTACAATTTTGATGCCAAAAGTCTTTTGAAATCATTCTCAAAACATTCATCCAATAGTTACCGAATCTACTGAAAGTCAAATTTGTACAAACCAAAACTCTCTTTATGTTTCTGCACATACCAGAATGGAAATAGTGATTGTGATTGCAGTAAATTATATAAGGAAATCTGTTGGTGGAGAAGAAGAGTGTATTTAGACTCATCAGCGAAATGGGTATTGGTGAAATTGGGAAATGATTGGGTGAGGCCGAGAGGAATATGTAAAACATCAATAATCTGAAAATTAGGATAAGAAATTGAAGATGAAGAGGAGAGATGAAGATTGAAGAAGAAAAAAAATGAAGAAGAAGGAAGAGAGAACAACGAAGAAGATGATTTAAGGTTTTTTTTCATTGAGAATTTAGGCTTTAAGATTAGATTTAATTTTCTTTTTTTTTTATTAATTTTATTTTAATATCTTTTAGTTAAATTGATCATGATTCAGAATAGTGACTTGACACGTCAGCATATTTAATGTTTACACGTCGGTAAGAAGCACTAAAAAATTAATTTTTTAAAGTAAAAGAACAAGATTTAAATTTTTTTTACAATTTATTCACCATTTAGTAAACCTAAAAAGTGAAAGCATGAAAAAGTAACCATTAGATGTGTACATGCACTAATCGGCCTTTTTCCCCTGACTTACGTGATAACGGCTGACTTATGCACTCAAGTTACAGCTGACTTATACTTCGGCGGGATGACTTGTCGAAAATTGTACTGAGTTATAGTTATGAAATGGCCGAGTTATGTTTTGCTTACTCATTTAATGATCATTGGCTGACTGAGTTATTTAATGAACGACTGACTTATTGGATGTTTATACAACCGAGCTACCTATACTCAGCCGTAAACAGCTGGATTAACGTTCAACTCATCGTGTTTACGACTGACCTACTAGCGAAAGATTAATTACCAGAATAGCATTCATGTGACCGTTGATTTAGTTGAAGATATGGCTCACTTATGGTTTCTTAACCTATTACGACTGATTAATTAGCAAAAGATTAATTATTAGAATAACATTCACCTTATGACTGACTTACGTTGTATTTGATGGCTGATTTACTTGGACTGAGTTATGTGTTAGTATTGCGGCTGACTTATCTTTTTGCCATGTCATCATCCTTGTCAGCATCAATGCCATGTCGTCATCCATGTCATCACCCATTGCGGATGATGATGTGGAAGGTTTTTTTTGTCACCTAATGTGGAAGGTTAAAAGTGAGAAAGAGGGTGTTGAATTTTTTTGCATTGTGGATAGTCTTAGCAATTCCTCTTCAGTAATCATCTTCTCTATATATCTTCTTCATCTTATTCTTCATCTTTCTCTGAGAGCTTATGGATCGAGTACTTATTTTTTCCGGTAACTGAGTTAAGAAAAAGAGATATGTATTCGACACCGATAGTAGAGGATGTAGAGTTCTGCTTATAGATGGGCAAACAACACGTGAAGTAGTAGAAAAACTGCTATTCGATGATTACAAATTGAATGAGTCGAGGCCTCATATTCAGCTGAGCTATATGTTCTCGAATAAACCTTTGAAAACAATGGCACACGATACTCCATCATTTTATGTCTCTAATACTCGACAAGTGCAAGGTTTTCTAAGCCTATGGAAAATCGAACATGAACGTCTTTGTGTGGAGATTATGGAGAAAACATATGGCGAAGTTAGTCCGAATGACGGAGCAAGAGAGAAGAGTAAAATGCTATATAGTTTTAGCTCAAAAAGAGAACCATCAGACATTAAATCTCTTGAATCTAATAGCGATGCTTACAATGAGGGTTATGATGGTGTCCGTTTCGAGGAAAATGGTAATGTACTGTCTTAGCAGACCAAACGATCGGGGTATCAGCTAGCTTGGCAATGATTCCAACAGGTAACGCCTTCAGCTCTTCCCACACATCACCTATTGCTTTTCTAACTTCCGAGATGTCTCATAAATGGACATTGTGATTTAACGATTTTTTTCAAGCTTATAAACCCTTAAAAGTCGTGGAGGGTAATCCCGTGTTTGATATTCAGGGACAGACATATGATCATAAAAAGACAAATACAAATCAGCCGAAAATACAACTAACCCAGCTGTGAGGAAAAACAAAATAAGCCATAACATAATGAAAACTCAGCAGCAATAAGATATATAACTCAGCCACTATATAAAATAACTCAGTCACATCAGAATATAAAACCCAGTCGTATCACAAATCAAACTCAGTCTTAATAATAATCAAACTTAGTCGCATTATATATCAAAATCTCGCAACATATAGGAGCACACGACGAAGGCGAATACAATTCCGACGAAGACGCTTTCAGAGAAGACGACGAGGGTGAAAACTACATAAACTAAACTGTTGTTTTTATTTAGGGATTTACTTCGTTTAAAATACAAGTGTTTAAGAAGATTTTGGTTTTTTTATGTAAAATAAAACTCAGACACAACATAAATGAAACTCATATGCAACAGAATCAAACTCAATCACAACGGAAATCAACTCGGTGGTAACAAAAATCTAACTCATCCACAATATAAATCAACTAACCCGATGAGTCAGTATACTAGTATTAATGTTTGACGATTGGTGTAAAACTTGGTAACACTAGGTAACAAGTAACACTAGGTAAGACTATCTAGTCAAGTTACATTATGTAACACTAGTTAACAAGTAACACTGAGTAATACTAGGTAACATTGCATAGTCAACACTAGGTAACACTGTTTGTTAAAAGTACGTAACATTTGTTACAACTCAGTATATCAGAATTTCATAATGCATGACGATGGTGAATTAATAGAGTGGATGTTTCGCCTATGTACTTCCAAGATTACAACAGGTGAGTTATGAGACAACAAAACCGGATGAAACCATGATGCATCTGTCTTTTTATTTTTTATGTTGGTTATGTAACACTGAGTAATACTCGGTAAAACTCGGCAAAAACGAATTTAAACTCGGAACCACTTTGGCAATTAATTTTCAAGTTAAATTTCATTATTATTTCATGTTTTGTAAGGTTCCTTAGTATATTCATGTTGTGTATGAAACCACTTATCTAGTTAAAACTCGGTTAGTAATACTAAGTAGTACAAAAAATACTATGTTGTTCAGTAATACTAAGTAATATCAAATAATACTATGTTGCTCAGTAATACTAAATAATACCATGTAATATTCGTTGTTTACTAATATTAAGTAATACTATGTTGCTAAGTAATACTAGATAATACTAATAAAATACTTAAAACGTGGAGAACAGTTTGAAACAAGGGATAACAACATTTTTTTATAAAAACTGATGTCAACATGCTTAAAAAACATATGTTTACTACCTCCACCAGATCCCTCAGCTCCACCAGATCCACCGTTTCCATGGCGAAAAGTAAGAATCTCCACGTGCATTCTTAAAATACTATGAAGTAACACTGTTATGAGAAAGATAAAAAAAATATTGAGAGAAAAAATATGAGAATAAGGAAAGGAGGAAAAAACGATAGAATAATCAAAAGCGGAAAATTCGAAAAATTGCATTAAAAAACTATAATAAGTGTATACTTGTATAACTTTTTTCTTATTTTTCAATCGAAAAATTTGTTTCAATTAGGTAAAAAAGAATTAAAAAAACATTTACTGCACAATATTATCTATTTTATTAGTGTTACCTGTTGTTCACAATTTTATTTTTGATGATTTGATGCATAGTTGATATTACTATATATTTACATATATATTAGTTGTTTTATCCATTATATTAGTAAATAAAATTACATTTCCCATATATATACACATTGATATTTATTAAAACATATTTTATTGTGTTTTTCGACAGGAAATGAAGCTCAACACAAGAAAAATCACTCCAAAACTGTTCCAGAGTTGGAAGATACACTCAATACAAGTCAGTTGGCCATTAGAAAGTAAACAAGGTCAGAAGAGGATTATGAAGCAAACCACTTGGAAATGCTTGAAGAAAACTCTCATACAAGACTCAAGGGACTAGAAGAAGAAGCAACCTACAAGGAATTCAAGCTGGAAGGACCAAAACAAGCATAATTCATTTAAGCTCCTAAACCGCATAAACCGAGCCAAAATCAGGTATTTTCAATTTATAAAATTTTTGCAGGTGAAACTGAGTTCATCTAAGGTTTATAAGGCTTCAAAAGACAATATTTCTAGCCCAAAAGAGTCTCCAAACCTTTAGTTTATTTTATTTTAAGTTTGCAAACATTTCTGTTTTGTATGTTTAAATGCATTGCTGTTTTATTTTGTAAGTCTTGTTGTCTTGAGTCTTTTAGTTTGAATTTTTTTCGATCTAATTAGGTCTTAAGCTGAAGAAACACTATATAAGGTTCCCCTACAGCCTTGTAAAACTGAAACATTTTTGTTGATTAATAAAGTTGCATTTTCTTCTCTTTCAAGTGGTACTTGTAGAGATTTAAACTTATCTTTTGTGTGTGGATTCATCTTAGGAAGAGCTTGTTTTCTGTATCACAGATCCTTCCATAGTCTATGTGGTGCGTTCGATCCATCATCACTTCCATATTTTTATCTTACAAGAGAGAGCGTTAAAGTCAAGTTGTTTAATCCCATCACATTCACATTCATCCACTAAACAAGCACGAGAGAGCGTGAAAGCCAACGTGTTTGTTTCCATCTTCTGCAGCCAAAGATTCTCCCCAGAGTCTTATATCATTTGATATCAGAGCCAAAGGTTACTACCTTTGGTTCTAACCTTTTATCTCTTTATTTTTTCCAGTTCTGTCACTTTGTGTCTGTTTTCTTGGTTATTTTTGTTCAATTTGAATCTATAAAACAAAAATCAAAATAAAAAGTGTCTAGATTCTTGTTTTTAGTGTTTGTTTAAGTATTCCGTTCATCATAGTTTCTAGTTGAATCATTTTAGAGCAATCTGATATGTTTTGAGTTTATGTGACTATTCAACTTTTGTTTTGGTATTTTGATATGCTTTCTATTGTGTAAGCATAAGAAGTGACAAAAATAGCTAATGGTGATGGAGTTCAACAAAATTTACTCCTACATATGTTAATTTTCATGAGAGAAGAGATGAGGAGCGTTACTCTAGTTGTTGGAACAATGAGACAGGAGTTTGGAGAACGAATAGCATGTTTAGAGAGGAGCTCCAATCAACCAGAATAATCAAGATGAAAATGACATGTCTAAACTAGAGGATGATCCACCTGATCTTTTTCAGCATCAACAACAGAGGAGACAAGATCCTCTAAGGATAAACCCACATAGAGAAGTAATGGCACGTGAATAGAATTATGATATCAAACTAACCCCTCCCACTTTTACAAGAAAGGAAAATCCAGAAGTTTATGTGGATTGGGAAAGGAGACTTGAACATATATTTGAGTGTTATGGGTATAATGAACATTATTGTTGTTGCAGCAAAACTCACAGATAATGCACTTGCATGGTAGGATATATATGTGGTTGAGAGAAGGAGGCAACTTTTTGCATCTGTAGCAACATGGAATGACATGAAATACGTTCTAAGACTTAGGTGTGTCCCTGAATATTATCATAGAGAATTATAAAAATGTTTTCGTAAGTTATCGCATGGAAATTAAAGTGTAGATGAGTATTTTAAGGAGTTTAAGAAGCTTATGAACTCGCTGGAGTTAGAAGAATCTTGGATGGCTCAATTCATTGATGGATTACAAGAGTGCATTACTAGAAAAGCTGAAAGAACTCAATATAATAGCCTACATGAGTTGTTGCAACTTGCTGTCCAATTTGAGCAACAAATCAAGCGAAAAAAACCTTTATAAACTGTAGCAGAACATCTCAAACGTGGGCATCAGTAATTAAAAACATCTAGACAAAGAGAAAGCCATTGAGATAAGCTCAACCGACCAGAACAAGGTAAAATCTTTAATGATACTAAAAGATTTCGTGATATAACTTGTTTTAAGTGTGAGGGAAGATGACACATCTCTAGGGAGTGCCCAAATCAAAGGGTAATGAATCTTACCAACAATGGAGATTATGAGTCTCAAGATGAGCAAGATGATGATCCTAATGAGCAAGAGAATGATGTTGAGTATCCTGCTGTTGGAGAATTACTTATGACCAGAAGAATGCTAAGTGTTCTTGTGTAACCTGAAGATAAAATGCAAAGAGAGAACATCTTCCACACCCAATGCACCATTAAAATAAAGGTATGTAATATGATAATAGATGATAGTTCTTGTACTAATGTGGCTAGCAAGTATATGGTGGACATATTGGGACTTAAAAAGACTAAGCATCCTAAGCCATATAAATTGAGATGGCTCAATGATCAAACCGAGATGAAAATTACCAAATAAGTGGTTGTTCCATTTAGTGTTGGAAAATATCAAGATCAAGTTGTTTGTGACGTGTTTCCAATGCAAGTTGCGCATCTTTTACTTGGTATAACATGACAATTTGATTGAGCTACTAATTGATACTAGTATTTTAGTCCTATAAGGGCTATCAATCAACCCATCGTTGTAGTATGGGTTTTTATGTCAATCCATAATGGGAGCGTACTAAGCAACGAGGATGTGTTGGATGCTTTAAAGTCAAGCCGATGTTAAAAGAGTTTTGGATGCTAAAAGGTCCTAAGTGCAATGAAAGTAAAAAGACATAAAACATAGAAAGACTTTAAACACTTTGGATGCAAAACAGAGTAAAAGCAAGAAAAGGTAAAACGTGCAATCAATGGTAAGGTCGTTCCTGAGGAAAAAGGGTAATTGACGTGAGAATTTATCCTGGGCTACCTAAGTACCTAACATACCTCAAACAATGAGCTTACCCCTAGACAGTAGCTCTACTAACAATCAATTCCAATGTCTTGGCAACCAATGTCAAGCAAAACAATCACAGACTCAACTGTCGTCATAGACGGAGACTACCTAGCAGGCATTAACCTCTACTACCCTAGCTAACTCGTTTCCCACATCTATTCACAGAGTAGGGGAAACGAATCTCTGCAACCCCCTCGGTTCGGTCACCTACAAATACTCACCTCTCGGTGTTGTAGAACAGCAACGAAAATGCAAACTTAATACATAAGCTTAAAACTTAAAAAGAAAATCAAGATGCAAAAACTAAAGAACAACCTAAAGCTAAGCAAGGAAACAAAGTAAAAACAGTAGATTAACTTGAAACTTAAAAGAAAACTGGTTTTTACACCAAGAACATGAAGAACAAACTAAGAAATGAATAACCTAAGAAAAAAACTAAAAAGGAAAGAAAAACTAAGCTTTTTGCAAATGGAGGCGAATTAGGGCTTTTATAGTGTTCAGAGAAAAGCCCTAATTCGCACTACAGACAAAATGCTAATCATTGTCTTGGATCTTGGGCCTTACTTCAGGTGGTATCCGGATTCGAGTTGGTCGGGTCGAAGCGTGTTTGCTTTCGGGTGGTTGAGTGCACAATCGATCCGGACTAAACGGTGCTTGCTTGCGATCGATCCAGCTTCGTTGCGTCCAAAATTTGTCTGAGGTTTGGATCGATCCTGGCGTTGAGTGCCTGAGATCGATCCCAACACAAGTGAGATCGACCTCATAAGTTGTCTTCTTAAATCTGCTTCGTCTTCATGCACTTCCTTGGCTTTGTTTGGGACTTCACCAGAAACGTTGGAAACATGATTGCGGGATCGATCCTGTTTTGTTGTTGAACTGCCTGAGATCGATCTGGTTTCATTGCGGGATCGATCTAGAGTGTTGTTGGGATCGATCTGCGTTGAGTTGAGATCGATCCCGAAGGTGCTGTGTGGGACTGATCTCGTTTCGTTGCCGAATTGCCTGAGATCGATCCTGCATTGAGTTGGGATCGATCCTGCAGGTGCTTGGAGGTAAGTTCAGTCCATTCCAATGTTGAGTGCTGAGTGCTAAGTCCATTCGACGTTAAGTGCTGTTTTTCTGAAATTTCTCAAATCCTTTCCAAAAATACCTGAAAGTCTTGAAAAAATCCAAAATGCGTGCATATGCAAATTCTAATGCAAAATTCCTAAAAACACTAAAATTAGTGAAATCAACCATAAATGTGATGTATGCACGCTTTTGGACCTCAGAATCGATGCTAATTGATAAGTAAAAATCGTGAAAATTCAGAGTCATCACTAATCATGATGGCCGCACCAACTAGTACACATTTATGCACAAAGACCGTAAGTTCATTCTTGCACCTCTTTCACCATATGAAGTACATGAATTACAAGTGCATATGAGCAAAGAAAGTGAGGTAAGTAATTATATTCTTTATTTATCTCTTGGTGTTGTTTCTAAAGCCATGAATGCCAAGGGAACCGTGCTACTAATGTTGTTCAAAGAGTCTCTAAGTGCATACCTAGGTGATTTACAACTTCCAGAATAAATTAAGGCTCTCTTAGAGAAGTTCAAGGATATTTTTCCAAAAGAGATACCACCTAGTTTACCTCCAATTCGAGGTATAGAACATCAAATTGATCTTGTTCCATGTTCAGCCTTGCCCAACAAACCAGCATACCGAATGAACTTGGAAAAGACTAAAGAACTTGAGAAGCAAGTTCGTAACTTGATGGACAAGGGATACATCCGGGAAAGCCTTAGTCCTTGTGTTGTACCTGTAATTTTAGTACCCAAGAAAGATGGCACAAGGATGATGTGTGTGGATTGTCGAGCAATAAACAACAATACTAACAAATATAGGCATCCATTTCTACATCTACATGATATGCTAGTTGAGATGAGTGGAGCAACCATATTTCCAAAGATAGATCTCAAAAATGGTTATCACCAAGTGAGAATTTGTGAAGGAGATGAATGGAAAACCGTATTCATGAAAAAATAAAGGCTGTATGAGTGGCTGGTCATGCCTTTTGGTTTGAAAAATTCACCAAGCACCTTCATGCGTCTCATACACCAGGTGATATCCTCATTTAAGGTCTTCGATAAGTAAATTTGTTGTTGTGTACTTTGATGATATCCTCATTTACCATAAATGTTTATCTGATCATATTACGCATATAGAACTTGTTTTGCAAACACTTTGATAGGAAGGCCTTTATGCTAACTTTAAGAAGTGCACCTTTTGTACTGATCAACTTTTTTCTTAGGTTTTGTTGTGAGTAGACAAAGATTACAGGTTGATGAAGAGAAAATGAAAGAAATTCAAGAATGACCTACACCATAATTAGGCATGTTAGAAGCTTTCATGGTCTTGCAAGTTTCTATATGCATTTTGTGAAGGACTTTAGCACTATAGCAACACCCCTAACTGATGTGATCAAGAAGAATACATCATTTTCATGTGGAGAATCTCAAGAGACAACATTCAACACTATCAATGAATGCCTTACTAAATCACTTGTTTTAGCTCTACCAGATTTTGAAGAGATGTTCGAAGTAGTATGATGCATATGGGCTGGGAATATGGGCTATACTACATAAAAGGAAGAGGTCAGTAGCATTCTTTAGTGATAAATTAAGTGGAGCCACACTCAATTATTCAACATATGACAAAGAATTCTATGCTTTGGTTAGAGCACTTGAAACATGGCAACATTATCTTTTACCAAAGGAGTTCATCATACATACAGATCATGAGACTCTTAAGAATCTAAAAAGTCAAACTTCATTCAAGAGAAGGCATACTAAGTGGCTGCAATTTATAGAGACATTTCCTTATGTTATCAAGTACAAGAAATGAAAGGATAATGTTGTGGCAGATGCATTATCTAGAAGACGTGCACTGATTTCTACAATGGAAGCAAAGGTTTTAAGCTTTGAGCACATCAAAAAGTTGTACAAAGATGATCCAGACTTTGGAGATGCCTATGAACAAAGTGGAAGAGGAGCATTTGGTGCTTACTACATACATGATAGATTTTTATTCCGAGATAATGGGTTGTGCATTCCACAAGGATCCTTAAGGGAGTTGCTAATTAAAGACGCACATAGTGGTGACCTTATGGGTCATTTTGGTGTGGATAAAACATTGCTAGTAGTGGTTGATCATTTCTTTTCACCTCAGCTCAAGAAAGATGTGGAGAAACATTGTTCTTGTTGTATAGCTTGTCATAAAGCTAAATCCAGGTCACATCCTCATGGACTTTATATATCTTTACCTATTCTAACGCATATTGGGTGGATATTTCTATGGATTTTGTGCTAGTTTTGCAAAAGATTAGACACAAAGATTCTATCTTTGTTGTTGTTGATCAGTTTTCAAAGATGACACATTTTATACCATGTGACAAGACTAGTGATGCCACCCAAACAACTGATCTATTTTCATAGAAGTTGTGTGCTTACATGGATTACTTAGGACGATTTTTTCTGATCAGGATGGAAAATTCCTATGTCATTTCTGGAGAACCTTATGGAAAAATCTTGGCACAAAGCTGGTATTCTCTACAACTTGTCATCCTCAAACGGATGGACAAACATAAGTGGTAAACCGTACCTTATCTTCTTTACTTAGGGTCACTTTTGGTCGTAATATGAAAACATGGTTAGATTGTTTGCCATTTATTGAGTTTTTTATAACCATGCTACTCACTCGGCTACTAAGATGTCTCCTTTTGAAGTTGTGTATGGATTTAATCCACTAACCCTACTGGATCTTTCAAAAATACCACAAGTTTATCAAGTTAACTTAGATGGTCTTAAGAAACGAGAGTTTGTAAAGAAACTCCACTAAAATGTAAAGGAAATGAGAGTTTGTAAAGAAACTCCACCAAAAATAATTCATAAGTTAATTTAAGCTCGAATGGCCTCAATGAAGAGTTGCTAAAGAATTTCGTCCATTTATGCCTCAAAGAGATCCGGCTTCAGTCTAATCAAAGTAAGTATATTTTATTGACAGGAAATGGAGCTTAACACAACAAGAATCACTCCAAGACCGTTTCTGAGCTGGAAGATACACTCAATACAAGTCAGCTGGCCATTAGAGAGCAAACAAGGTCAGAAGAATATTATGAAGAAAAATACATGTAAATGCTTGAAGATAACTCTCATACAAGCCTAAAGGGACTAGACGAAGAAGCAATCATCAAGCTGGACGGAACAAAACAAGAAGAGTCATTTCAGCTCCTAAACTGCACAAACCGAGCCAAAATCAGGTATTTTCAATCTATAAAATTTATGCAGGTGAAACTGAGTTTATCTAAGGTTTACAAGGCTTCAAAATATAATATTTCAAGCCCAAGAGAGTCTCTAACCCTTTAGTTTGTTTTATTTTAAGTTTGCAAACATTTATGTTATGTGTTTAAACGCTTTGTTGTTTTATTTTGAAAGTCATGTTGTCTTGAGCCTTTTAGTTTGAATTTGTTTCGATCTAATTATGTCTTAATCTAAAGAACCACTATATAAGGTTCTCATGCATCCTTGTAAAACTCAGACTTTTTTGTTGATTAATAAACTTGCATTTTTTTCTCTTTCAAGTGGTACTTGTAGAGATTTAAGTTTATGCCTTTTGTATGTGGTTTCACCTTAGGAAGAGTTTGTTTGCTGTATCAGAGATTCTTCCATCGTATATGTGGTGCGTTCAATATATCCTCACTTCCATCTTCTGATCTTACAAGAGAGAGCGTTAAAGCTAACTTGTTTGATCCCATAATGATTCACCTTCATCCACTAAACCAGCACGAGAGAGTTTGAAAGACAACGTGTTTGTTTCCATCTTTCGCAACCAAAGACTTCCTACAACTCAACCTACACATATAAATAATTAATATTATATATATATATATATATTAATGTACTTGTACGATAATTGTTAATATATGTATATATAAATAATATTTATATATAAATTCTAGTTTGTTTTGTCAATATATTATATATATATATATATATATATATATAAAAGTATTTTTACAATAATATTAGCATTATAACGCTAGCTAAATGAGCCACACTATCAGAGATATCATTTTGATCTGTTGGCACAAAAACAAAAAAATTTAACATTTGATAATCTAATAGATGCAATATATCTAGATAGTAGTGGATGCAGAGCCCGATCCAGGATGGTATGCATTGAAATTGGAGCTTCTTGTAAGTCCTAGTTGTAGTATATTGAGGAGGACCACCAAAGACATCAAAGCCATTATAGTCAAACTTTCGCATATGAAGAAGGACTTCAAGCAAAGCAATGGCTTCAACATTCATAGGAGATGCAGTAGGCGGTAAAGAGTCTGAGGTAATCATAAGAACCGATTCATGTTTTAAAAAAAGCCATCCTATTCCTATTCTTTCAGAGGTGATGTTTAGGAAGCATCAAAGTAAAGCTTAAAGCTTGAACATGACTGATTTTACAGAATTGAACAGATTCTTGGACTATGAACAATCTGACCCATTTGCTCTGTTTGTGCATAGGTAAATTGGTGGTAGTCCTGGGTTGCTTTGTTGATCACTTCAGGTATTATCCATTGTTGAGATTGAATAATCAAAGCGTTATGCATCTTCCATATTTTACACATCATATATGGGCTAAATATTACCTCTCTATGCGCATTGTAATCTGCATTGAGAAAAGAAGAAGTTAATTGCAGAACATAATTAACATTGTATGATAAGTCTGCATTAAAATTCCCTGTATCTAAGCTCTCAAAAGGAGCCAATTTCCAAATCTTCTTGGATACTCTACAATTAAAAAATAACTGGCATATAGATTCCTCCATTTCGCCACAGAGCAAACAAGTAGAATCAATTTGCAGTATGCGGTTTTTCAATTCAGTGCCTATTGCTAGAGCCTGATGCAATAATCTCCATAGAAAGTGATGCAGCTTTGAGGAAATGGGTAAGGACTAAATCTTCTATAGAGTTAGTCGTAGTTGTTCATTAATAGGAGGGAAGTGCTGGGGTTTGTTGGGCAGCATAGTATCCTAACTTAACATTATAAGTGCCCGATCTGGTATACTTCCAAATTGGCATGTCAGACTTATTGAAATGAGATATCCTTAGACTTCTAACTGCCTCCACATCTTCTTCTGTGAGACTGGCTTCCAGTTAGAGAGGGTTCCAAGATTTTTCTGTATTGGAATCTATGAGGGAATCCACAGTTTGTGAGAGATCTATATGACCTATCTGAGCAGTCACATAATTATCTTTAGGAATCCATATGTCTTTCCAGATCCTGATTGTCTCACCATTTTCTAGAACCCATTGTATCCTATTCTCTAACAAAGTTAGGGATGAGAGGATACTACGCCAGCCATGGCTTGTTCTATACCCAATTGATGCTTTAAATATAGGTTTCTTTGCATAATACTTGGCTTAAAGACTTGAGAAAATAAGGAATCAGTGTTGGTCAATAGCTTCTATAACTGCTTAGCCAGTAAAGCTACATTGAAAAACTTGAAATCCTTAAATCCAATACCCCTGAGGATTTAGATGTTGTGATTGAAGATCAAAAAACTCAATTTATCTTATGTTTTGTAAGCTTTGTCTGCCACCAGAATTTATGCATCAAACAAGTCAAGTTTTTTAATTAGCTTTTGGGGGAGAAGGAAGCATAACATCGTATATGCTGGAAGAGCTGTCACCACTGCTTTCAATAAGATTTCTTTATTAGCATTGGAAAGAAGTTTTGTAGACTAATTCTCCATTTTACTTTTGACCTTTTTGTAGCAGATGTTCAAATACTTCTGACTTGTTTCTTCCAATTGTTTCAGGTAGTCTCAAATACTTTCCTAAACCTCCAACTCTGGTGATGTTTGTTAAAGCTTGAATTCTTTGGACTGGGCAGTGTTTTCTGAACATAATTCATGACTTATTGAAGTTAACTTCTTGACCAAATAAGGCAGCATATAAGTGAGCATGTTCTACATAAACATGCATTCCCTTTCATCCGCTTTACTGAATAACATGTTGTCATCAGCAAATAATAGGTGGGATATGGCTGGTCCTTTAACACTTTCTTTAAATCCATGGATTAACCTTTTTTTGCACCAAATCTTGAAACAAGAAAGACAATCCTTGAGACACTAAAAGATAAATATAGGGAGACATAGGATCACCTTGTCTTATGCCCCCTTGTGGTTTAATCTTGCCTATTGGTCTGCCATTTATAAGCACATAAAGTGAAGATTTTTTGATGCAAATCATTTACCACCTATCCGTTGTGCTGCAAAACCCAACTTGATTAGTATAAAGTCAACAAATTGCCAGCTAACTTTGTCAAAAGCTTTGGTTATGTCAAGTTTAAGAGCCATGAAAGGGTGAACTCTTGTTCTGGTTGTTAATGAATGGAGGAGTTCATGTGCTACAAGAACATTATTAGTTATCAGTCTTTATGAGATAAAGGCTGATTAGTTAGGGGAGATCAATTGATGAAGCCATGGTTTCAGTCTGTTACCATAATTTTGGAAATTCGTTTATACGCTACATTGATGAGACTTATTGGTCGATAGTTTTTAGGATGTTGGAGGTTTTCAATTTTTAGGATAAGACATAGGTAAGTGTGGTTAATAACTGGATAAAGTTGGTTATGGTTAAAAATATTTTTGACAAAAGCAATCACATCAGAAGAAATTGTTGTCCAATGGTGTTTGTAATAACCTACTGTGAGTCCGTTTGGTCTTGGAGATTTGTTCAAATCCGCTATGATTTCCTTCACTTCCACTTCTTTAATTAACGCTCATTCATTTGTGGTGTAACTCAAAACTGTAAATTTTGAAATAATGAATAGTCTAGTTTCTCTTGAGGTTTAGGTTCTGTGAGTAAATTAGAAAAGTAGTTGACAAAGACCTGATGAATTTATGAATCATCATGGTGGAGAAAGACTCTGTCATCTTGAATCATGACTATGCGGTTGATATTCCTCCTCTGCTTCATCTTAGCATGGAAATATCGCGTGTTTTTGTCACCTTCCCTTAACCAAAATCCTCTGCTCTTGGTCTGAGAATAGGCTTCTTCACTTTGATAGGCTTTAACCAACTTTAGCTTAATGGATTTAAGAAGTGCATAGTCAACCTGAGTAGTATCATAAGCCGAGTTTAATTGATGCTTCAGAGTTTGAATCTCTTTCTGCGAGTTTGGTTTTTGTTGATGTTTCCATCTTGACGTTCCTTGCCTACAATACTTTAGTGCATCAGAAAATTGACTTGGTGCTATTTCAGAACATTATGAGGTCCACACTTGATTGACTGCTTCAGATAAGGTTGGTTCATTTCTTTATCTGTTCATATTTGAAAAATTTAGGACCTGTGTTTTTATGATTTGTGAACTTCAAAAGTAGTGGTCTTTGATCTGATGCTCTCTAAGGAAGCATACGCACAACTGCACCAGGATAAGAATCCAGCCACTCTATGTGTGCCATCATTCTGTCAATCATTGTTTTAACATTATAACCATATTTTTGGCCACTCATCAAATGTAGGAATGTCCAGCAATCCCAATTTGGATATGAATGCTTTGAAGTGAGTGAAAGTGTGACCAGGAAGATATCGACCACCCATTTTTTCTTCAGGTGACTTGATGTCATTGAAGTCTCCAATAAACAGCCTAATAGGATTGGCTAAACTACTTTCAACTTCAGAGTTAGCTATTGATCTCCAAAAATGATTTCTAGCTGAAGCTATTGGTGGCCCATATATATACAAAAACTTAAAAATTCTTCCATTCACTGTTAACCAGAAGTCATTATAATGTGGTGTAGCATCAAAAGGTGGGTGAAAATTAATCTCAGCCTTCCAAAATACCATTATTCCTCCTTTTTTACCATATGGAGGGTAAGTAAAAACATGAGGATAGCCTAGCTTAGAGGCTCTACTATACACAAGATGATCCTCATTCAAAGTTTCTGAGAAGAACCTTATATCAGATTGATATTTAGTAGTATTTAGTAGTAAAGTTCTATATATAGTAATATTGTATTATATATATAGTAATATTGTATTAATAAACTTTTCAAGACACATAATTTATAATAGTACAAATACATAGGTTAATATTATCAAATTATTCATCATGACTTACAGAAAATGTTGATAGTAGTACAAATACATAAGCTAGTATTACCAAGTTGTACAAACTAAAAATCTTTGAAGAAATACAAATTCTAGATTAGTTTAACGCTTACTACTCGTGTTGCCGTGAACCACTTTCCACGCCTTCTTCTGCCCCTTTTCTTCCTCGGTTGTCAACTCATCTCTCTAACCGATGGAAACCTAGTTTGTTTAGGTGGTCCCATCTTGATGTTATCCGGAGAAAATAACTACAATTCTTGTATCGCAACTAGAATGATGCCAATCAGGATTATCCGAAACTAGATATTTGTCCTGTAATATGCCAATTTCTATTACTCCACCCAATAATACTTGGAGCTCAAAAGCATTCATTGATGATGAGGACATGGACCTGAATGCACCAAGTGAAGTAATTGAAGTCCCAACCATGTATTTTCCTCCAAGAATAAGATCAGGAACCAAGAAGCTCAATGAGAAGTTCAACCAGCTGTACAAGCATTTCTCATCAAACAAGAAGACATGGAACAAGAAGATCAAGAAGAGAAGCTTGAAGACAAAGAAGCTGAAGCTGAATTCTTCTCAAGTGAATGGCATTTGATCAACACTAGAAAGACTCTCAACATTATAAGCATCATTCAAGGTGAGTCAATTCCTTATGATTAGACTAACGAGCTATTTTTTCATGTCTTCTAGGACTTAGTCATTTTTAGGCTATTTTTAATTAAACGTCTTGTTGTTTTTTATTTCTTTTGTTGTTTTATTTTAAACGCTTTGTTGTTTTTATTTTTCTTATAATGCATGGTCTATGAGCTCATATATAAAGCTTCTTTGAGACCTTTGTACTTTCAACATATTATCAATAAAGATACAAATTCTCTTAAACCTAAAAGTAGCCGTCATCTACTTCCTTTGCTCTAGCTTTCTTGTGCGGATTCCCCTTGAAACTTTAGCATCTTTATGACTTATGTATGTTCTTCCATCAACTTAGTGGCGTCTCTTCAATCCCCGGGTTCCATATTCAAGTAGAACACTCCCAATGATAGCTATTTGAATCTACTTTGCATTGAACAACAAGAAGGTGTAACCCAAGTTCCTTTCTTTGAATCATTGTCAAGCTCTTGAAATTCAACCTCCATTGGATCTTACATCATCTGGTATTAGAGACAAAGGTTCCTAAATCTTTGGATCTAACCTCTATCCTTTTTCTTATTTCATTGTTTGTTGCATATTTAAAAAAAATAACTTCGTCACGTTCCTTTGCATATGTTTTATTAAGTTTTGTTTCCTGTTATTTGCATTATTGTGAGTCTTAGTGTGTCTGATTATTATTGAGTCTTATTGTTATTGCTTGTTGGTTCGTTGTTGCATCATCATCTTAAAGAAAAAAAAATCATATTCTCTCTGTTTCTTGTTGTTGCATCTTTATAACAAAAATAAAAGGTTTAGTTATTTACGTGTTGTGTTGTTTAGTTGTTTAATGATTCTGTTGAGTTTGTTTTTTGTTCTTGTTAGTTTTTAATCTGTTTGCTTTTGAGGATTTTTGCGTAGCCACTGTTGCAGAAGGACAAGGGACGAAGAAGGACTATAAGGAAGGTTGAATATTAGCGTTAGCCATAAAAGGAAAGCCAAGCACAAAATCTTCTCGACCAGGCTGGTTATTTCTTTTGGCCTTATATTCATTCCTTTTACACCTTTAGCTGCATATCTTATTGTCTTTGTTTGTTTCTATGTGATAATCTCATTTAGTTTGCTTAATTTATTTATTTATTTGATTAGTTATCAATTTATATATTTAAAAATTGTGTTAACGTTTGTTATCTCTTGCTTTCATTGTACGTTTAATATATTTGTTAAGTGTGAGACATGATTATAGGAGACCAAACTGACCAAATCGGTTTAGCACAAACCTTAATGGCAATTCAAAACCAGTTGCTTGCTTTGGAAGAAAGGAGGGCTAGGATAGAGCAACCACCACCTCCGCAACCACAACAACCTCTTATAGATCTCAACAAACCGGTTGATCCATATAGAGCAACCACCACCTCAGCCAAACCCAACTGGTCTAACAACACACAACCACCACAAAGAACCTTTGACAAAGCCAAACCAATAGAGACTGATTCTAGGCTCAAGAAGCCAATGGGTGAAATTTTTAAACCAACACGTCCAGATTAAGGTAATCCTTAAGCTAGTACTAGAACTAGAGATATAACTTGTTTTAAGTGTCAAGGCAGGGGATACTATGTAAGAGAGTGCCCGAACCAAAGAGTGATGATACTCACTCAAGATGGAGGGTATGAGTCTCAAGAAGAACCAGAAGAAGCCCTAGATGAGAATGAGGATGAAGTGGAATATCCAGACAGTGGTGAGCTACTAGTGACAAGAAGAGTCCTAAGTGCAATGGTTGAACCTATAGATGTTCAAAGGGACAATATCTTCCACACCAGATGCACCATCAACACAAAGGTATCCAGCCTAATCATTGATGGAGGTTCTTGCACTAATGTTGCTAGTAAGTATCTTGTAGACAAGCTAGGCTCAAGAAGTCCAAACATCCGAGGCCATACAAGTTAAGATGGCTCAATGATGACAATGATTGATGATCACAGATCAAGTCACCATTATGTTTAGTGTGGGGAGGTATTATGATTAAGTTGTTTGTGACGTACTGCCTATAAAAGCAAGCCACTTTCTTTGGGAAGGCCATGGAAGTTTGACAAAGAGGTAATTCACAATGGCATAACCAAATTCTACTCCTTCACACCTGATAAGCATAAGTTTGAACACCATCTCAAGGACACGAGATGCAACTTAAGCTATCCAAGGATTCTGAGGTAAACAAGTCCAATCTCTATGTTTCATCTCAAGTTGTTTCCAAGTATTTAAGTCATAATTTTGTGGTGCTACTTATGGTCTTCAGAGAAGGGTTACTTGCAGGAGTAGATGAAAAGGAAACACCCCAAGAGATCAATGACTTGCTGGAAAATTTCAAAGATGCTTGTCTTCCCTGAACATCCGCCTGATCTACGACCACTAAGAGTCATTGAATATCAAATAGACCTAGTACCCGGTTCAAGACTTCCGAATAGACCAACTTATAGGATGAATCCTATGGAGACTAAGGAGCTAGAGAAGCAAGTGCACGATTTGCTATCCAAGGAATACATCTGAGAGAGTCTTAGACCTTATGCCGTACTAGTGCTATTGGTGCCAAAGAAGGATGGGACTTTGCATATACGTGTAGATTATAGAGCCATTAACAATATCACCATCATGTATATGCATCCAATTCCACGCATAAATGACATGCTAGATGAGCTTGGTGGATCAACTATTTTCTCCAAAGTTGATTTAAAGAGTGGATATCATCAATTCAGAATGAGAGAAAGAGACGAGTGGAAGACATCATTCAAAACCAAGCAAGGTTTGCACAAATTATTGGTTATTCCATTCGGTTTAACTAATTTTCCAAGTACATTTATGCGCTTAATGAATCATGTCTTAAGGTCTTACATAGGTAAACTTGTAGTAGTTTACTTTGATGATATTTGGTTTATAGTCATAATCTATCTGAACATATATGGCACCTTGAGCAGGTTTTACAGATTCTATGTCAAGAAGGTCTTTATGTGATAATAGAATTTACGTGTCAATCCCTATTACACTATCATTGTCATTGTAGTAAATAAGTTGTCAATCCAAATGAGTGATGCTATTAACCACCCTAGATGCAATCAGAATTATTGATTCAGGCCAAGTAAGAAAATGGGGTTACTAACAATTCCTAAACAAAAAGAACAAATTGAAAATAATGCAGAGCATCAGAACTAGCATGCATAAGTAAATACTAAAGGGTAAACAAAAAGTAAAATAAAAGAAGGAAATGAGATGGTACTAAAATGCAATCAGAAAGCAGTTTCTAAGGATAGGGGTAGTTGACTGGTGATCATCCTTGAACTACCTAGACGCCTAACATACCTCAAACAATGAGCTAATCCCTAGACAACATATTCTTAAACAACCAAATTAAATCTCTTGACGAATGATCTCAAACTAATAAATATCCAGACCTAACTCTCGTTAACGGAATACTACCTAACATGCACGAAGTAAAAATTTGCTAAAGTCAATAAACACCCTAAACATCCAATCTCTTGGGCTAGGTATGTAAATCTCTGAAATCACATTGTTCAGATATTTCATTAGACACCTTTTGGGTATGGAAATGTCTAATATCATATTTAAATTGATCAGAGATAAATAAGCATAAAGAACAGTCACTACTAGAAAACAGTAAATTAGCAGCTGATTTTAGCGTCCGCGTTTTCATTTGCTAGATTTAGCAACTGATTTGCGACTATTTTGCAACTATTTTGCAACTACCAAAACTTAGTCGGAAATCAGTTGGCAATAAGAGCCCAAAACACGCAGACGTTAAATCATGGCTAATTTAGTGACTGTTTAATAATTGAGCAATGAAGACGCTAAATAGTCTCTAAAATAGAGACTCTTTTGCGACTGAAGTTAAAAAAACCTTTAGTCGCAAATCAGTCTCTAAATTTGCAACTGTTTTGCGACAGAAACTTCTAGTCATAAAACAGTTTCTAAATGGTTTCTAATACCCACGGTTTTATGCTGCTTTTTTGGTGTAACTAAAAAAAGCAATTGGTTGCGCAGTTGCAAATTGGTTGCTAAATAGTGGCTAAATAGTTTGCAAACTAAAACACATGTTTTCTACATGCGAAGTAGGTGTAACTAATATTTGGCAACTATTTTTCAGTCCCAAATCAGTTGAAAATAGTCACAAAGCAGTGTCAAATTTGTCTATATATACAAATACAACCATGTTATTTTCATTTACACCTCCAAACTACTAAGAATCTCTTCTCTAAAAAATATGGCTAATAATTACAATATTTGGAGTTTTAGAGAGCGAATGTATAATCGGATTGATGAAGCTACCAAAAATATACTCCTCAATTCGCCGTTGGGATGGAGGAGTTCATGTCCATTGCAAGTAATCAGCCGATAGCGTAGAGTAGTGGTGGTAAATTTTATTGCCCTTGTATTACTTGTAAAAATACTAAATTTCTCATTGGACAAAAAATTTGGACTCATTTATATAGTAGAGGGTTTATACAAAATTATTATGTTTGGTACAATCATGGAGAAGAGTTAAATATGGAGTTTGGTAATAGAAATCATGCTAGTGGTAGTCATGTAGAAGAAGCTAATTATCAAAATGATGATAAGAAATATGTTGATATGGCGAATGATGATGATAGATATGTTGATATGGTGAATGATACATTCCAAGGTACCATAACTTTTGATAACTATGTTGATGCGGGTTATCAAAATGTTGAGGAACCTAACCAAGAAGCAACAAATTTTTACAACATGTTAGAAGCTTCTAAAAAATCCATTTTATGATGGTTGCAATGAAGGTCAATCACAATTTTCTTTAGCTGCACGGTTTATGAATATTATGGTAGATTATAATATTCCTGAGAAGTGCATGGACTCGTGGGCAGAACTATTTTCAGAGTACCTACCATATGGAAATCAGTCAACTAGTTCATACTACGAGACCGAGAAATTAATGAGTAATTTAGGTCTCCCATTTTTCAAAATTGATGTGTGCGTAGAAAATTGCATGAGCTTATGGAAAGAAGATGAAAAATCGGATAAATGTAAATTTTGCAACGCACCGAGATAGAAGACTAGCGAGGGACGAACAAAGATATTGTATAGTCGTATGTGGTATCTTCCTATAGCTGATAGATTAAAAAGGTTGTATCAAAGCGAGAAAATTGCAGCATCAATGAGATGGTACGCTGAGCATGATTCAGAAGAGGGGGAAATGTGTCATCCATCTGATGCAGCCGAGTGGAAAAATTTCCAATTGATACATCCTCGGTTTGCTGAGGAACCAAGAAATGTGTACCTTGTACAGATAGGTTCAATCCTTTTGGTATGTCTCATAACCATTCATTATGGCATGTGATTGTGACTCCATATAACTAGCCTTCGGGTACATATATGAAGAAGGAGTACTTGTTTCTTACAGTATTGAATTCTGGACAAAAATATCCACGAGCAAGTTTTGACGTGTTTCTTCAACCATTTATTAATGAGTTAAAAGAATTATGGTCCACATGAGTTGAGGTGTATGATGTATCTTTGAATCAAAATTTTAATTTAAAAGCGGTCCTCATGTGGACGATTAGCGACTTTCTAGCGTATGACATGTTATCAGGATGGACAACACATGGACGACTGGCATGTCCGATTTGTATGGATGAAACTAAGTCGTTTCAATTACAAAATAGTAGAAAGACTAGTTGGTTTGACTATCACTAACGATTTCTTCCTTATGGGCATGCATTGAGAAGAAAAAACAACTTCTTAAAAGGAAAACAAGTGTTGGATGATTATTCACCTGAAGATTTATCCGGTGCACAAGTTCTATATAAGCGTATTAGGGAAGCTGAGCCAAAAAACATTTGACTGTGGGGGAAACGGCCATGAAGTAAAATCGGATGGCTATGGTGACTGGCACAATTGGCACTAGGAAAGCATATTTGGGGAGCTACCATATTGGGTGGACCTCACCCTACGAAATAATTTTGATGTAATGCATATACAGAAGAATTTTTTTGACAACATAATGTACACCATTATGAACGTCAAAGATAAATCGAAAGATACGATGAAGTCAAGATTGGATGTAGCAAAGTTCTTTTCAAGGAAAGAGATGCATATTGATGATAAAAGTAGAGCCCCATTTCCCATTTACAGATTGACTCCAATAGCCATAGAACGTTTACTTAAATGTGTCAAACATGACATTAAATTCCCCGACGGGTATTCATCAAATTTATCTACTTGTGCGGATATTGAGGGTAAGAAGTTTACCGGCATGAAAAGCCCATGATTGCCACATTTTTATGGAACGCTTACTTCCATTCATCATCGCATATCTCTTGCCTAAAAATGTCCATCTTGCATTGTCAGGTAAAGATTAATTGTAAATTACAAATTAATTATTAACATATAATATATTCTAATTAACATTGTGAAATTTAGAAATCAGTGGGTTCTTTCGCGATTTATGTTCTAGAACTTTGAAAGAAGATCATGTTAAAATTATGAAGGATAACATTGTATTGATCATATGCAATTTGGAGAAGATTTTTCCACCTTCTTTCTTTCACGTCATGGAGCACCTTCCTATACATCTCCTGTACGAAGCCGAGTTAGGTGGTCCTGTGTAGTACATGTGGATGTATCCCTTTGAAAGGTTTTTAAACACTTGAAAATCAAAGCTAGGAATAAGAGATATGCAGCGGGCTCAATTGTACAATCTTATATTAATGATGAGATCTCTTACTTCTTTGAACACTATTTTTCCGCCCATATTCATACAAAGACAAGGTATAAATATATGATGAAGTACTATATTTATTAATTTATAGAACTAATTAATTTCTTTTCATTATTTACGAATGCAGGTCGACAAGATTTGACGAAGGTGAGGTACCTGAATATCCAGTTGTTGGAGTACCAGATATATTTACTCATGTAGGTCGTCCAAGTGGGAAAAAATGGAAATATGGTTATCTGAAAAGATTACAAGTGTGCTCATGTTTATGTGCTACGAAATTGTGAATTTTTTCGTCCACTCGAAAGGTATATATTGTTGTATACTTGCATATTTTGTATATAACATATATAGCTTGTTAAACTATTTATTTTATATGTGTCATATAGTTTGTGTGATGATCATATTTGATATGCATATCCAGAACTCTCAGACAGTGAAGTTTATAACATAAGAGAGTCACAATTCCCTTCATGGGTTAAACAATATGTAGGTTTGACCAAATCACACACACACACACACACACACACATATATATATATATATATATATATATATATGCATAGTGATATAGTTTATTAATTTAATTTATATAATATTTGCAGGTTTTATAAAAGAACACTAGTGAGAACAAAGCATTTTCTATATGGGTTCAAAATTTAGTCGTCGTACCACACACAAAGGAGACAACGTGGCCCATATATTTTACTAGAGGGTATTTTTCTTATACACAGTTGCATGGGTTGAGGAGAAAAACATGTATATATGGAGTAGGCATAAAAGGCGTAAATTATTCAGATGCAAAAAACAAAGAAGATTTTCATGGGATCTTAACAGATATCATACAACTTCATTATCCAGGACTAGTTGGTTTAAAATTCACTCTTTTCAAATGTGAATGGTTTGATCCTACTATTGACAAAGGTACTCAAAGAAATGGCGGCGTGGTTAACGTTTTATCATCATGAAAATATTCTAATTATGAACCATTTATTCTAAGTACGTACATCATTATATTTACATTAGTATTTAATAACATATGTCGTACATCGTGTTATTTAATCATTAATCTATTAACATTTTCTTTTAATTAATCCAGGTTCTCAAATAGACCAAGTTTGTTACACTCCTTATCCGTATACGAGGGTACCGAAAGAGAGATGGCTACATGTTATGAAAGTTACTCCTAGAGGATTTTTTATTGGAAAATACAATGATCTCGATCCGTCACCTCTCATGCAACAAGAAAATGATGATAATGTTATTTTGACTACGATTGAAGATATTGTACTGACTCGCCTTACAAATAATTCAAACGCACCAGTGGGAAATATTGACTTTGACGTTGGTGATGAGGGAAAAATGATGAGTTTCTTTGCAATGACACATCATCATCCGAGTCCAATGAAGAAGAATAATAATTGATGTATAATGTTTCATGTATTAATTAATTATTATGTGTGTTAGATTATGTAAACATGTTTACGTTCTATGTATTATATTTACTGTCTTAGAACTAATAAAGCTAAGTGTGACATTGTTGTCATTCTCTCTTCTTTTTTATAAAAAGAAACATAGCAGTCACTAATCAGTTGCTAAATTTAGCGACCATTTTGCCACTCAATGGGGTTTTCTTGAGTAAAAACATGTCCTATTTGTAAATTATCAACATTAATTATACATTAGTGTTCAAATATATGTTATTTTCATAAAACATTCAAAATTTATGGATTTAATGTCTTATATTTCAGGTTTCCATTTATACAAGTAAAACTTGTAAACATTTGACATAACTTATATCAAAATAGTTACAAATTGTTATAAGTCTATATTTTTCAAAAAATTTGGATTAAAAAATTACAAATTGATCATTTCTAGAACCATGTGTTACAATTTAGATAAAATTATTTTCAAAACTATTTATATGATGTTTAGTCGCTAATCAGTTGCTAAATTTTGGAACTGATTAGCGACTACGTTTACAAAACAAAATTCCTTGTAGTGGCTAAATGGTTGCTAATTAACCAATTAGCGACTATACTTACAGTCGCAAAAATTAGGTCTTCTTCTCCAACTCGCGCCGCCTCCTCCATCTTATCGAAGAATTTTTCTTCAACACTTTGATTCGCCGGCGATTCCTTGTGCTTGACGATGGTTGGCGTCGGGAAATCTTCGCGTGCCATGGGAGATCATCTCGTGGTCGTTCTTTGGCAACGGGTCGGTCTTCTCCTTCTTCATCTAGAGGGTAATAGCTCACAAACGGGAGCTAGGCCAATTAGATATGCTCTTAGATCTATGTCAGTCTCAAGTAACCCACTTCCAAGCACCTCGCCGGCGCCATCTCAGCCATTGACGTCGGAACAGCCGCCGGAAGTACATCAACAACAACATATTCTTCCCTTTGTTGATCCACCGATACAAGATCCGCCAATAACGCCTCCTCAAATTGATATTACTCGGTTTTAACGCTTTTTAGTAAGCATTTATGCTTTCTATTCAACGTTATCCGAGGTTTTCTCTGCAAAATTGGTATATTTTACAGGTTTCTAGGTGTTCGAGACGTTTTGGATGCAAATTGGCATATTTAGGTGCAGAATCCGATAGAAATGTCAGAATATTTCCAACGTTTGAAGATGTTTTCACCGATGGATGAAGCTGAAATTTGGACACAAGATAACCACGTGAGTTAGCTTTCATATGAAAGTGGTTTGAAATCGATCCATCGGTGCAATCAAAAGTTATGTCTATTTTACTGAAGACTGGTCAAGCTTCCCCGCAGATGAAGCAGGTGCAAGCCAGACCGATCGGTCCAAACTCCCTGGAAAAATCAGACTGATCGGTCCAAGGCTGGACCGATCGATCCAGACCGACCAGGAGAACCCAGACGGATCAATCCAGCCCCAGACCGATCTATCCAGCCTCATGCGAGAAATTTGGAGATTTTCAATATTTTGCAGATGTGTTCTCAAGACTTATCAAGATTTTCTATTTTTATTTTATTTCTTTTAAACTATAAAAGCCTTCTGGCTTAGGTTTATTATTTAGAAAGCTTTATTTTATTTATGAGAGAATTACTAAGGAGAAGAGTTTCTGAAACTCTGTATTTGGGAGAAGATTTCTGAACCTCTTTATATCTATATGTAATTTAAATATGTGTTCTTCTTTAATATCGTATTTTTTATGCTTTGCAATGTCTTTGTAGTTTCATAGTTAGGTTTGAGGGTTTCCCAGGAAAATCAGAGTTTGATTGTTAGATTTGTCATAAGGGGATAATAATTGTTAGGTTCTTAGTCTAGACTTGTTATTAATGCTTGAATTAAATTGGTCATTTAGTTCATTGATATTAGGTTGATAAACACAAAGGGATTTGGTTTAGAGATCTGACCTAGTCTAGATGAATAAGTGATTTTGCTTGCGGGAGTACTGTCTTGATTGCTTATGAACAGTTGAATCTGATATGTAATGCATGTTCTGTTATTTAAAAGACGACGGGAGTTTGTTTCTGATAATTTGAGCATAGGGTTTAATACTCTGGGAGGAGATTATTCCATATATGTCTTTCATGTTGAGAACTATTTTCAAAGAAAATCCATACATGATAAATTGACTTTCAATCCTGATTACCTGTGGTTTCCCTGATGCCTGACGCTTTTATTTTATAAATTTTAAACTGTTTTAATTTACCGTTTTGATTACAATCAACCTTATTATTTCTACTTTAGCTAGATTTGAAACTGAAACTGAACATGTACTATTCTGGTCTCTGTGGATTCGATACCCTATCTATGCTACATTGAACTATTCTCTGCAGTAATAGTTTATGATTAAATTCTGAACCTATCAGAATTTTGGTGCCGTTGTCGGGGACCAATAGTGTCTTTTTAAGTTTCTTATTAGAATATAGTCTAAAGTTTTTCTTTTTATTTCATTTTTTTATTTTAATTTTTATATAGGTGATGGCCATGGATTACAAAGATTGGTTACATGAGAAAGACGACACATTCGAAGATAACACTCAGGATGAGTCGTATGAAGAGGAACCATTTGATGAGAGCGTGCTTACCCAAGAAAAAAAGTAGAGTTGGATTATTNTTGAAAAAGAATGGCCAACACTGCCAAGGAGTGCTCTAGCTATGATTCTTCGAGTAGAACTCATCTCACACCGAGGAGCACTTTTGGGAAGAGATCTCACATTTGGAGAGATAATGGTAGCTAATAATCTTGAAGAGGTAAT
>OVBE01002758.1:0-29393 GCA_900406425.1 Iberis pinnata | reverse complement strand
TTGGATTGACACCTATTACTACTACAACGACAATGATAGTGCAATAGGAATTGATAAGTTTTGAAACGTAAAAACCCTACTATCAGTCATCTCGTCAAGAATTTTATTAATCGTTGGCCTATTACCGGGAGCCGCGACAGGTAGCAAGGTGGAAGGCAGCACCCCAGCAGGAACATTCTCGCCTAATGACCACTCTTCAATGGGAGCATCTTTTCTTGTTTCTTGTTCCCCAGCATGAACTTCTTGTTGACTCGGAGTTTCCCCAGAATAAATGATAATTACCTTAGAGGGACCGTTTTTCCAGTTGGAACGACGACTCCTCTTCCTTTGTAATGGAGGAAATGTGTCCTCGCTGCCAGTAGAGGCAGAACTAGTAATTTTTTCCTCTTTGAAGAAAAAGATTTTCCAACTCGGTCGAATAGTCGACCGGCATCGTAGGGTGACCCATTTGGTTTTCTTTTTAACTGGACATGCGTTAAGCTCCAAACTAATTGAAAAGCATATAATAATAAGTAATAGATCAACGTCAACTAGAGAAAGATCAAGTCTGGATGTGCAGAATCCGTGTATGCAGCATACCTGTATTTAAACGAGGACCACTCTCCTGGATGCACTCGTAATGAAAAACCTTGATATCCATTATTCCAGCCGAACAAATTCTCTCGGCGTCATCTAAGAAGTTCGGAGGAAAGAGACCGGAATTTAAATGAAGATCTGCAATCAAGTAAAGCAAAAGAGTTAGAATTTTCTGTGTGCAAAAACTTACAGCTCAACTAGCCCACTTCTTCTTGATGATCCTCCCTACGTCACCTACAGATTTGAGAGTAACCTTTAGGAAGAAATATTTCCCTTTCTAATCGTGGGTCTTCGTCTTCGGTGAGGTGTCTATTAATTCAAAGCGAGCTTTGAAGTTGATGTAGATGAAACCCGTATTCAGCTTCGTACCCTTCTGGGTAACCAGGTTGTTCGATGACATATTTTCCAGATACCTAACGCCGATCTCAATTCTGAACTCCTGGCCAAGGGATAAAAACTAATCATATGCCTAATCGAAGTAGCGGATAGCTACGAGATGGCAATCTTCTGTCTCGCGCAATAAAAAATCAGTAGCTTGGGGAGAGGGAGCAGAATGTGGCACTTTATGAAAAGAGATTCCTATAGGCAAACATAGCCTCGAGGACAATCCCTAGGCTTTTGATTTGGTTCGGGGATTAAGAACGGGACTCCATTAAAGAAAGAGAAGTCGTGCGCTAATTCTCGTTGTGTCTGATCTGTACACCTGGTAGGTCGGAGACCAGTCAGTTTGTCGTCCGGTTGAATCCAGTTGCTAGAACTAGGCCTTTCTTCCGACGTAACCTGCATGTCGTTGATGCTGAGGTTGTCGTGGGAAGTAGAAGCTTCATTTGGATCTGAGATACAAAGTGAAGACATCGGGTCGGTTTAGATGGGTTGCCGAAGTATTTGGGAAATAATTTACCAAGCTGTAAGAAATCTAGAGAGAAAAACTATAGAGAAAGGAGAGTGTTTTGTACCTGTAGAGGAATTCGAAAAATGAAGTTATGACAAGTGAGGACTCGAGGGGGTATTTATACCCTAGGAAACATCAGTTACCGAGAATAGAGGAATTATTGTGCGTGGAGACCTAAATGGCGATTGAGCTTCCCTCCCTATGAAACGATTCAGAAAAAGCTATTGCATCAATTGAATGTCTCCTTGAACTAAATGGACTTCAAACTTCCAACTCGTCCTCCGAACTCGAAGACTCGATGATCTAGAAGGTACTAATTGTTGATACCGGGTTTGTAACCCTATAAGAGGCTCAATTCAGTTTAAGGCGCATCTGGGAAGAGAATCTGGGAGTCGACGACCTAGACTTCAAGTCGGCCCGTCAGCGAAGCCTGATTAAGCTAAATAGAAAATTAGGGTTAAGCTCTGTATAATCAAATATAAATACTCATGTAATTGCTTCTTTAGAAAAATATAAGATCTTTTTGATCAGCTATCAACCCTCTAATTAGAATTTAACCTAATTGTTAAGTTCTTGATTCAACATATACTACTCGTTTAATTTTCTCGATCGATTAGATGAAATGTCACATATTAACATTTTGGAATGATAAGTTTCTCTCTCTAACTAAAATTCCTCTCCCTTCTCTCTTCACTTGACCTCCACCGTAACTTTTGCTTTCTTCACCGGCATCCGACTTTATGCCGGCGCCGACCGTGTACATATTTCTTTGGCTTTGTTTTTTCTTCTCAGCACCGGATCTCCTCTTCTTTTGTCTCGTCTTCATCTGACTTTCTCCTCTATCGTTCTTCAACTGCTTTCCTTCTCTTCTCCCCCAAGGGGTTGTCTTGTTCATCAGTTTTGGTTTCTGGTTTATACTGTTGGTGCTCTTGTATGGCGATTTGCCTTTCTGAGACCATGCATGCATGTATCTCATCACTCTCTCGCCGGATCTAGACAGAGCTATGAAAAAAATCTCACAATTGTGGTGGTGGATCTGGAGGTTGGTGGTTGCGCTAATGATGATGGAGTAGTTGGCATTTTCGTAAGCTTATCGGAGCTGATTAGGTGTGCGGTGTTCCTCTACTCGGTTTTCTTCTCCTCCGTCGCCGGAGGACTCGCACGGTGGTGGATCTGGCTCACCGGATCAGGTTCTTCTGGAATGCAGGTGGCTCTAATTGAAGGCGGCGGCTGGAAGGAAAATTGGGCTAGGACATCCTCCATTTTGGTAGGCTTAGGAATGGGCCCAATTAGATTTCTTTGGCGGCCCATCATTTTGGTTGCTGCCCTTTTACTTTTTTGTTTGTATTATTATTATAATCTAAGTTCTTGTTTGTTTGTATGGTTGGTTGCCAACTCTATTGTATTATGGTTCATTGGACAAACCTGCTGGGGTATACGTCCACTAGATGGCTTCCGATTCGGTTTTATACCGATCAGTTGGGAAGTAAGGGGTTATTCCCGTCATTATGGTGTATTCATTGTGGACGTTATATTCCCGGTTAGAAATTGTTCTACTCCTTCTTATAGTGTTATTTTACTTCTATGTCGAGGTCAGTTTACCCATTATTGGGTTTGTTGTTTCCCCTTAGTAGGATTACCGTGTACCTCATGTGGGTTTGTTCTTTGAATTAATATAATATAGTTGACGGAAAAAAAAAACATTGTGGTTAAAAGTTAATGTATCCAATGGAGTCTCAATGCACGTATCCACATTTTATAAATTGATAGTAAAACTTGTCGATCAAAATGTGATACTATAAAAGAAGATAATTTTTGAAAATAGTAAGATATTATCACAAAGAGCTTGAAATATAGGGACAAGGAAAAGGATGGAGTAATGGACTTGTTGAAGTAACCATGTGCCCTGTAAATCCAACTCGCCTCTTTTGGTTCCAATTCCAATAGCATTAGGCAGTCTATATTTTGTCAAGTACTGATAATTACCATTGGAATAACCAATCATATCTTTGTATCTTTCGATATATATATATATATATATTTATATTTATTTATCAGAAAATGTTATTGGACACAACAAAGATGATATATAAAAAAGCTATAGTCCCCATAAGCAAATATCCAAAATGTATAAAATTCAAAAAGGGTGCAATATGATGATTTCCATAAATTTCTTTAACTGTAAACATGTTTAATTGTAGAGTTATTGTGAAATATGGTATGTTAGTTTTGGTATAATCGCATCTAATATCCAAAAATTGACATTTTATTAATGTATTTTTCTTCGTTAGAGCTTGTCACAAGGTGGTAGCTTAGCTTGCTAAGATAAGCATATAACCAAACTCTCTAAAATTTTGCTGTTTTTTCAAAGTAAAGAAAAAAAGAATAGAAATTTCACATATAATTTGAGACACTGTTTTAGAAAGTCAGGAAATGTTGGGTTTAAGATGCCAGTCAATTGCGATATCTTCCTAATTTTAATCTTAGCCAAACGACAACACATGTTGGAGATGGATACAAAGAACATATCAAATTCATTTTTTGTAGAAAAAACACACCCATTTAACCCATGTGCCCTTCCCCCATCAACGCCAGGCTCTCGTAGTGGCTACTTTCCTTGGGACTTGATCACATTATATGGATGTCCATATGAAATTCTTGGTCTAATTTTAGAATTCAAATTATAAGTATAAAATTATCGAATTATTTTTTCTTCACTAATCAAAAATAATGTTATACTTTAATTATGTTAAAAATTTGATAAATAGACAATATCACTCAAGCTTGAAAATATTAAAGTTTTGCTATTCAACTCTTCTTAACTTAAAAAAAAAAAACAGTTTTACAAGTTCATTTTTTCTTAAGCTTTTAAGATGAAGAAGTTAAAGGCATTCTCTTTACGATATTTAATGACAACTAAACCAAATTTCTTAGATATTACAAAAATGAAGAAGGTAAAAGGCAATCTCTTGACAATGTATCAGACACGTACTTTTTCTTTTATCTTTTGTAATCTCATATACCAAATCATATTATCTTAGTAGGAAACTTGAAACAGAATCTAAACGATGCTTGTTAGAATAAATAAATGGTGAAATATAAAAACGAGAAGTAACCAGGAATAAAATGATTATTACTCATCTATTTCTAACAGTAAAATCTTCAATAACGATTACATAATTTAAGCTATGGGTACACAGTTATATACCTCTCTCATCATTTTACACATTGATGCTTCACCTTTTGCTGAATTACTTCTCAAAATTCATATCATATGCAAAGTTACATCAAGAAGAATCATATATTTCCACAAACCATTTCTTTTTTCTTTCTTCTGCTTCAACTTCTCCAAGATTCGGAACAAGTTGCTTCAAATCAAATTGTTGTACAACATAATTAAGGTTTCGAGAATTGCCCAAAGTAACTTCTTACTCCAAAGGCCACTGTGTCAAACCAGTTTTAGTAGCTTCATGTTTCCTGTAGAATTTGCAGCTACTAGCATGTTCGATTTTTTTCTCCAACAAACGCTTGACACAAACTGTCCATTGTCATCAAAATACTCCGTTCCAGATATGGGATCCACCGATCCAAACTTGTATGAAGTCATTGGCATTGGTAAGGATCTATAGTAACTATACACCTGAGGATCAAAATCCAAGTAAAACACTGATCTCATTGAGGCAAGTAATAACAATCTAAGCAACTTTATAAGCAAACTATGTGCAATTGATATTATCTAAAGTACTCTAAAGGCTGAAACTTTGTAAGGTGATGATATCATACACATATTAAATACCTCATTGGTCTCTGAACCACAGGCTATGTATCCATCCAAGACCGATAATCCGACAAAATTCTGTATTTTAGGTAAAAGATTAGAGACAGAACTAACTAATGAAGTTGGATAGGAAAAAGTTTGGGGCTAACCTTTTGATTTGTATGTCCTTTATACGTCAATGGACAAGCACCAGGAGATAAACCAGAGGAATTTGTCTTGTTAAGATTCCAAAGCTTGAGAGAGTTATCAGTAGAAGCAGAGACAATTGTCTCTGAATCTATAAATTTAACATAGCTAACAGCTTTCTCATGGCCAGCCAATGTACACCAAGGAGTTTTGACATACCGGAGATCATAGCAATAGACCTTGTAATCAGCTGACCCAAATGCCAATAAGTGATTGGAATAAGCTGAGAATTGCACGCAACACACATTTGCTGGACTCCAGATTGTGCCTACTGACCGTTTCTGTATAGTCAACAGAGATGAATATTACTTACACTATGTTTGGTTAAACATAGGTCTACATAGAGAATCGTACTTTATGGAGCTATATACTGATTTGGAATAAAAAGCAACTTGAAAAGAAACATTCTAGTAATATTATGAGATAATGGGAAGAGCCTTGCCTCATTGACGCTCCAAAGCTTCACCGAACAGTCATCACTTCCACTGACAAATTTTGTTGGATCAGATGGAGAAAAATCAACTGACCAAGCTCTCTTCTGGTGTTCTGTGTATTGTGAAAATCCTTGTCCAGTCCCGGCATCCCATATCTGCACTCACCAAGCATATCATATAGTAAGAAAATGCCCAGTGAAAACCATGAATGATGCATTTTTACAGTCACTTACACGGATTTATATCTCTATTTTACCAAAATTACACACTCATAGTGAAAGAAAAAGCTCAGAAGCCTGGTCTTATAAATCCTACCGTGCAACAGAGGATGGTAAATAAGAACGATTTTACACTTGACATAGATACAAGCAACTATTAATTTCCATACGCACCTGAACTACACCATCGTAATCAGTCGAGGCCAAGTAGTTTTTGATGTAACTATTCCAGCAAACACAGCTTAATTTGGATGTATTGACCATCTCTACTAGTGGATAATGAACACCCACAGACTCGCTCATAAATGCATTGAAGTCAAAAATCTTAATTTTCTTTGATATCCCAGCGGCTGCTATGTGTTCCTCATCAGGGTCAAAACTCAATGAGCAGACCACACTAGCAGAGTTTAAAAGGTCTCCACTTCTTATTGTTCCACAGGTTTCGAATTTGCTATACCGAGCAAACTTGCACAATCCCTCGAAAAACACTTCCAGTTGATCTGAAGATTTTCCTTTGGTTTTTGTATCCTGATTCTCCTTTTGGTGTTCAGAGCACTTATCTCTGTCCTTTAGGAGGCTTTTGTCAGAACGTGCACTAGCGGCAGAATCCAATAACTTCATTTGTGATCTCATGAAGAAATATGCATCTTCAAGTTGACGGATATTACTCATCAGCCTGTCTGTATTAGGAGTTGGTACAAATAAGGCGCCAGACGTAGTTGTACAGCTATTGACTAAGGGAGATGATTGAACTCTTTTTTCAATAGGTCCATGAGATACCACTGGAGATGCATTTGAAGAATATCTTCGCTCAGCCTCCTTAATATCATCCTCCAAGGTCTGGATGTCTTGCAAAAGCTTAGATACATTTTTCTTTTTCTTCTCTTCCAGTGAAGATAAAAAATGAAGTAACAACTCAGATATCTCCTCATCAGCAGCAGTCGATATAATTGAATCACCTTCGCATATCAACTCGGACTTTAGTATTTCTCTGTCACAGAAAACGAAGGGATTGAGAACAGAAAAAGAAACAACAGGATAATGCAGAGACTGGCATGCCATTTTATCTTCACAACTATGAGGAAAAACATTAAATAAAATTGAAGGATCTGGCAACGAAATCTTATAGGTGACTGTTTAAGCTAAATGAAAAAAAAACATGTCCAAGGTCCAGACATTCTCCTTTGTACCACTTCCAGTATATATTCCTCCTAAGGTTCATTTCAAAGTAGCACTTAGCTACATACCTAGCTGTTGGTCGGGAAGAGGGTTCAGGATGTAGAAGCCAAAGACAAAATCCAGCTTCCTTTGGATATCTTGAGAGAAATGATGGTGGGAGAATCCGATGACGTAAATCAGCCATCACTGCAGCTTGCATCTCATTGGACTCGCAATGGCATAGCAACTGCAACAACCATCGTCAAGCTAGAGATGTTAGTAAACGTCTTCATATCGAAAGGGTCAAACAAATACTCGAAAAACTGACAAGTTATACTACAGACTGGTAATTATTAGCACTTTGGTTCAAGGTCAAGTCTCACTTTAGTAATTTCATGAATACAGATAAAAAAGAGAAAAGAAGTTGAAACTATCCAACTCTTAACCTGCTAACACACAGACAGAAAATGAAAGAAACAACAACACAAGCAATATATGTTTACATGAAAGGAAATGCCACATTTTTCGTTGTACTAAACCATGCTAAGTAAACTAAAAATAGTATTACACCCATAAAATCGGTATATGTGGTTACCTCAAACAGAAGAACACCAAGGGAATATATATTTGATTTTTCTCCGATGTCTTCTCCATTTATCTCCTCTGGGGAAGTATACCATTGCTCCTCTAGCCATGTGGACATGGACTGTTTTCTCGTCTTTGAAGCTACATATAAATTTTTTATATAGTTTTGCTGTTGAAGTTCACAACTGTCTGGATTACATGCATCCATCACATTTAAATCAATCATAGGAGTTTTCCTTTTGAAAGGCCTCACAGCTGAAGTGGCCTGAAATTGATTCCCTGGAGAATGCGCATGCAAGTCCAATTTTCTTTTTTTCAAATCCCTTCCTAAGATAGATGAATCCTGACGCACTGGCCTCTCCCTATTCAAATCTTCGTCAACATCTGAGTCTAAACCATTCTTTCCAAAAGTACCAATATATCTAAGTTTCTTTGATGGGACCAAAGTGAAAAGGGATGGCCTCAAGTCCAGCAAAAACAATCCTTGTGAATGAGCTGAGTCAACCAGCTCCACTAGCTGCCTAAATAGACAAAGGCCGTATCGCTTCTCACGTTTAGCATAACTTGATTTAAGAAACTCCCTCAAACTGATTCCATAAGAAGCTTTAGTCTTATTCCCATCACCATGTGATACAATCCCATTTCCTTTGGAACTTGATTTTAGAGTTGATACATCGTGAGGGGTAGGCGATTTGCTATTATCAACCTTTTTTTCCTTGCATTCTACATCTTGATCATAGACAAACTCAGGAGGAGTTTCCTGGTGTTTTCCTACCACTCCTTTCCCCTTCATAGCTCTTTTAAGTATCAACTGAGAAAAACTCGAAGAACTCAATGGCGTTTTCAAGTGGACACCTTCGTTGATCCAAGCAGGAGCGTTCATAATGCTGCTCTCGCCAGCTGCTCTTAAACGTTCAGAGAACGCTTCAAGATTCTGATCACTCCTCTTATTCATTAAAGGTTTCAAGTTTTGCCTTTCGGAAGGAGCTCCAGCAAGCTGTTGTCTGATTCTTGACAACATTTGATCCATATCACGAGGTTGAGAATCAATATCCCCATCTCCTGCACTAAACGCAGAACCTCTAGCAAGACGATAAAGATGCTCAAACTTCCCAGCCCTAGAACTATCCATATTACTATTAGCAATATTACTCCCTTGAACTATCCTATAGTTTCCCAATGTTAGCTCTTCAACAGAAATCTTTGCTCCTGCAGATTCCTCCGGAGACTTGTTTATATCTACATTCCTGTGAGCTGAGCTTCCAGGACAATCACAATTCAAAGGATCGTTTCCAGTTTCTGATTCATTCACCATGTGACGACCATCAAGCTTACAAGGAACATCATCTACTACTCTTCCTTTCAATTGTATGTTGTTACTCGCCACAGTTTCTTCACCAACTCTTTCCATTAGCAGGCTTCCACATTCATTGCATCAACACACACAATAATTTACAACCTCCTTGCCCTAATCTTAACAACTACAAAAAGTAAAAACAATTTGAATCGCATCAGAATCAAACAGTAAGGTATGCATGTTCAGATTCAAAACTTACTTCAAACACAAATCGGAAAAACAAAATTTGAAGTAGCTGATTATAACTAACACACGGAGATTAAGTGAAAATCCAGGAAATGAATAACCAATCATGAAAATTACGCAAAACGAAAAATACAAAAAAGAATTACAGATACCGAGAGATCACAATCAGAGCATACATCGAAGCGGTGACTCCGAAACGGTGGAGAAGAAACGAAGCAACCAATTCAACAACACAAAGAGCAGAAGAAGAAGAAGAGAAAAACCTATCCACTCGAAAACACAATGAATCTTCTCAATGTTCGTATCATTCGTTCTTCTCCGATTATTTTTTTTTTTGAATTTATACAATTTTAAAGTTATAATATTTTAATGATTAATTTAGGCTTGAAGCCACATATCATAATCATATGCTTTCCATTTATTCTGGTGCAGAATTTTTCCAACATTATTTTATTTATGGAAAAAAGTGAGAAAGATTTTTTTCTGGCTGCCCAATTATTATTGTTTGTTTTAAGTAAGTGATTAAAAGATTAAGGACATGAGATTAGCTTTGCTAATAATCTCTTAATGAATGATATCAGCTAAGGGTATTGTTTTGGGTAATAATTACGGGAAATGCCATTGGTGGTTTTCTTCTTTGGGAAAGACCAAGTGGAGCTATAGGGGCAGGTTTGTAAATAAGTGGAGAAAACGAGGGCATAAAGAAGTTGCATGGGGATATTTAGTAAGAGGAGGAGATTAAAACACGTCAACGTCGCTTAATCTATTCGTGATTCGAGAGGAGGTGTCACGTGAAAGATGTGGAGATTAATAAGCCACGTTTATACGAATCTTTTAACAGTTTATGGGCTTGGGCCTTTTGAAATCTTAATGGGCTTTCGTAACCCATCTCACATTTATCATCGGTTGACTAGTAAAATTTAGAAACTTACTCCTCTACCATTAAAAATAATTGTAAATTGATGTAGTTGTAGCCATGTTTATAAACCTAAGAATGGCTAGACAAAGATAGTTTCTTGTAATATTGGGTTCAAGAGTTCCCAATAATTTGTGACTTCTTTTCAATTTAATGGATTCATCTGGTGAAGCTAATCTCAACGAGGAGGGGGAGAAAAGAGAAGATGAAACAACATCTATAGTGGATGTAAATCTAATGGTGGTGCTTCTCTCTCAGCTTTCTACGACAAAGACAGAAGATGAGAAGAGTTTAGAGAAAGAGACAAGAGATCATCAAGTTGCACAAGAGGCTCGTTTATCAAGAGCACGTATGAATAAGAAGCTTATGAAGGAAACAAAGCTCATGGAGAAAAAAAAGACACACGTCCTTCAACCTATGCCTAAAGATTTCAGGTCAATATTGTTGGATCACGATTTATCATATATAGGTTTAGGTTTAGCCTTGATCTATGCTTGATGATTTAGTATCAAGAAATCATTTTAATTCTTGTGGTTACTCAAGTTTATTATCATATCTATCTATAATTTGCAGGCATTGCAGGAAAATGTGAAGGCTTTGTCATAAAAGCTGAAACAAGTTTTTTTTAATTGCAATTAAATATTTTGTTATTGAGCAAGTTTCATAAAAAATCAAGATGACGTTTTGGTGACTTTTTAAAGCAAGTGTTTGTTTTGTAAAGAAATGTATGACATCTTGCAATTGTATAACTATAGAAAAGTATATATGCAAAATTCAATTTTATAAGCTGAAATTGGTCAACAGCATTTATGCATTTTTATGTATTGGGATACGATTTAACGTAGTTGCGAAATTCTATATTATAAAAATGGTTATGGATCAAACCATGTTGATGTTTTAACTACCAATTACGAATTTACGAGTGTGCTTAAAGTTAGGCCCATATAGATCCGTATTCAAAGAAAACTTGTACAACTACAAACCTAACCGATTCCAAGTGAGTTTGAAACTTACAAAGATATTTTGTTTTGCTACTTTAATTTCTATGTAATAGAGTATACAGCCTTCTACCACATCTTCTGTTCTTTTTGCTTTACTTTTTGTTTTTACTACTGAGTTTGAATAATTTTGGTTTTTTCCCTCTCTAAATTTTTGAAAACTTACCTGTTGAACTTTTTTTTTTTGTTCAACTTTATAAAACTTTATAAAGAACATTCCATCTGTTTGTTATTATGTTAAAATAGACGAACTGAGAATTAAAACCTAGCTATTTAAAACGGCGTTTCTAAAGTGTTTCTTAAAGAAAAATAATAATAAAAAGTCAACAGCTCCAGAAACGATTCTTCATTACGAATTTTTGAGATCGGTCCTTCGGTAACACACGTCATTAGCTGAGTGAGTGATTTTTTTTTTTTCATCTCACTATTTGTGTTTTTTTACATATTTTTTTTGTAAGGCTAGGTTTTCAGGCATTCGGTTCGGTTCGGGTTCTTCGAATACTAAATTCGAATATCCAAACGATAATTTTCTAGTATTCGGTTCGGTTCCGATTCGGTTCTTCGGTTCCGGGTCTGTTCGGTTCCATAAGTCGGTTCCGGGTTATTTTGTGACCTGAAATGTTAAAATATATCCGAAAATACAAAAAATACCGGAAAAACTAAACTACTTGAAATAATTTTAGATATTAATGCAATAATTTGTTAGTTTTATAAAATTTATATTCAAATATTTCAATAATCTAAAATGGTTTATAAATTGAAATGGTTTATAATTGAAATGTTAAAAAAAAAAATTAGAATCTTAAACTTCTTAACTATTAGAAATAAAAAAATTTTAAATCTTAATAAAATTTTTTAACTATTAAATTAATTATAAAATTGTTTAAAACCCACTTAGCCATTATACATGCTCTCCTAAAAGTCTCTCGAGCTACAAATGAAAATAATATAACATACAAAGTCAAAATCGGTACAATTTAATTAGATGAGAATATAAATGTGAAATAGACAGCTAACTACTTTCTTCCATACCATAATCAATTTAATGTTTCCTTTATCGTCTCAAAACCAGTTTGGCTTTTGACCCTTTCTCTCTTTAATATTTTCTGAGGTCCACTTTCTTTGTCATCTAGATTTATATTTTTACGCTTTTACCTAGAGTTCACAATAGATCAATTTAATAGTTCAATTTAAAATATATATATACACATATACACATAATAAGGGATCATATTCGATCGGATAAAAAGAAAATAAAATAATAATTATTAGATCATTTAGACCTCTTTCATCTAAATTTATTTTAATTTGGTTAAACATGTTATAAAGCCGAATAGACCAAAAATTAAGTCCGTAATTTAAAAAAGAAAGAAGGAAGAAAGAAAACCGGTATAATATAATAATCCTGTGGAGTAGGTATTTTGTGAGCTCCACTTCTGGTTTATATAAAATTGACTCTTTTGTTGGTCCTAGTAAAGTGTGCATATTTTGTGAGCTCCACCACAATAGTGTTTTTCTATGCTTCTTCATGACACTATCACAGTTGAAATAGTTTGAATTTCCAACCAAAAATTGAATGTTTAGTTTGTTTCTAAAATAGAGAGTAAAATAAGCAATGGCCCACTTTGAAGATTGTCCTTCCCATAATAAATCGATTATGAACTCACTTTTCAGTCTTTTTGTTCTTTTGATGCAACAAAATCAAGACTTGAGATAACATATGAATGCCTACACGGTTAAACCTTTATATCCTATAAGTTAACTCTTCCAGAGACGGTTCGAACCATCTGATGGCAACCACCACAACAACACAAAGAATAATAAAGCTAACAAAGAAAACTCAACTTCTGATGTCACCTATGTTATCTTTTTATTAGACTAGAGTTCGAATCTGGACGTCGTTGTGTAAATATAAACACTTATTAAAAGAATTTGAATTTATAAACAGATCTATTATAGCTATTATAGTTTATGGATCAATATTTAAAGAAAAAGAAAAAAGAACGTTTAACTGCTAAATATCACTAGTTTAAGAGCATGTTCATTAGAGGCTCTTACCTAGTTCTTAGGTGTATTTTAAATGTATTAAAGAAAAAAATAAATGTTTTAATTAAGATAATACAAGAACTGGTTTTTAGCTAATTATTTTAAGACCACCTAAAAGCCGCCTACATGTCTGGTTGTGATTGGCTCGGTCGTTTTAATTTATTTTTATTTTTTATTTTTTACTAGGGGTGGGCATTTAAACTGAATCGAATAAACCAAACCAAACCGATATAGTTCGGTTACTTCGGTTCGGTTTATTCGGTTAGTTCAATTCAACTCGACACCATTTTTATTTTAGTTCGGTTTTTAGTTTGGCTCGGCGATAATTTTTTTTACTAAATTAACCGAACCGAACCAACCTGAACCGAACCGAACTTGCTAAAATTAACTGAACAAATAAAAAAAACCGAAAATAAACAAAAAAAACCCGGAAAAAAACCTGAAAAACCGGAAAATTTAACCAAAATTAAGATTTTTGAACCGAAAAAACCAAACTTCAAAACTGAAAAACTGAACCGAACTTCAAAAATTTATCACTTTCAATCTAATAATATTTTATGATTTGAAATTTATTTTTTAATTAAGAACCCCTGGAGTTCTATCAATAGAAGACAAAAACAATAAATAATTGTTGTAGTTTTTAAGTGTATAAAGATATTAAAAAAAAAAAAATTACTTAATAAACTCATTGGTTTGACGTCGTTTCAATCATTTCCAACTCATTGTTTAGTTTTGTTGTGTGATGTAGGAAAATGCAGTCTGCATAGACCATAACATAAACCCATTCTCTCTCTCTCACTTTCTCTTCTTCCATTTTTACTTTTTCCGGGAAAATGAAGATTTGAAAAAAGAGTATCGAATAACAATTCCTAGATTATTACATCTTCTTCTTCTTCTTCATCTCTCTAGAGCCCTAAAATAAAACTCATTCATTAAAGAAAAAAGTAAAAGAAACGTCTTCTTGCTTTCTACTCAGCTCAGTGTTTCTCTGTTGAATCTCGTGTAGTAAATAATGGTCGAGTCGACAATGGAAGTAAGGCTCGTTCGATGTCCTAAGTGTGAAAATCTCTTACCAACGCCTAAAGATTGTTCCTTTTTCCAATGCGGTGGTTGTGGAACCGTTCTTTGCGGTTAGTTTCCGTTCTTATCTTCTCTTTACATTTTGATAAAGTTGGGCCAAAACAAAATCTTGTTTTGATGTTTTTTTTTGTATGAAAAGCCAAAAGCAAGGTTAGTGAAGCAGATTCAGTGTCGGTAAAGTCCGTTGAAAACAGAGCCGAAGAAACTGAAGTTAAGTCTGGTTCGAGTGAAGACGCGTCTGATTCAGATGCTTCATTAAGACACCAACAAACTCAAACAGAGACTTTGGATGTTTATAGTGATACTTTTTCTAAACTGAAAGCTGTTGATTCGGGTAATAACGATTCTCATTCGGGTTTGGATTGGTTTAAAGAAAGAACAGCAAAGAAACATGAATCCGAGGGTTTCAGATTCTCTGCTTCTAACAACATTCCAGTTTCTGTGTCGAGTGATACAGCAATCAAGCAAGACAGAGCTGGACTAGTGCGGAAACTGGATAAGCTAAAAAAGCAACAGATTCTGAGTTCGTCTTCAGGGTTTGAAAAGGCTTCATTGCGGTTTCCAAGATCCGGGAAACCTGTTGCAGGTCCTTCCTATTACCATCAGTACACAGAAACTGAACCTCCATGTCCTTATAACAATAACCCTGATGTTTCTCTACACCCGGCTCGTGTTCCAGCTTATGCCGATCCTAACAGGTTCCAAATGCATGAGAGAACACTGCAGTCATCTAATCCGCACTATTACAGACAGCATATTAGTAATAATGGACATGATTTGTTCAATATACACCAGAGAGATACGATGCTTCACCAGTCAACTTGCTCTTGTTTCCACTGCTATGATCCATATCATAGAGCTTCAGGCTCGGTGTTTCCTCCCTCAGGATTGCCAGATGCTCTGCATAATGTCAAATTTTACCCTCATGAGAGAAGTATTGGGTTTAGTTCTTCATCGCATAGTCCTAGAACCTTTATTCCTCCTCATCCTCTTGGTTCTCCAGCTAATGATCCACAGCTCCATGGAAGGCGCCTGAATGAGTATAGGGGCGTGCTAAAGAACGCTATTACTCGTGTTCATCCTCCTAAAGCTGCATCATCTTCAAGTTGTTCTCGCCTAATCCACCCTGTGGCTGGTGGTGCATCATTTATCAACTGTAAAAACTGCTCCACACTTCTGAAATTGCCTGACAAAACAGATTCTGTCATGAGAAAGCAACAGAGACTGCGCTGCGGAGCGTGCTCTTGTTTAATAGACTTTTCCTTTACTGATAAGACACTCATTCTCTCAACAGATCCTGATTCAGAAAGAGAAGCTGAAATTAAGAGTAGGGCACCTTGGGTAAAAGCTGGTAACTTATCTTCTGGTGATGATGATAATGCTGCTTATGAGTTCCATGAAATGGATAGAGAGCCAGTCGATGTAACAACTGGTCCGGGTTTGATCCACAACAAAGCTCAAGGTATGCAGATTGCAGATTCTACTTCTCCTAGCATGTCTGAAGACGAGCTAAGTTTAGACAGTCCATCAGGTAGGAAACTTAATCCAGATATGCCTCTTCATGAACATTTTGATTACTGTTCGATCAATATAAGAGACCGGTCTGGGTCAAGGAGCCAAAGTTCTTGTTCAGAACAGGACAGGGAAATAGTAAGCAAGTCAGTCATGAGACAGAACTCTATGGAAGAAGCTTCAGTTGCAGTTGAGATTGATGTTAATGACTACTCTCACAACAGTGGAGTGTCTCAAGATTCAGCAAATGAGTACAGAGAGGACCATGGAAGACCAAAGAAAAGCGGATTTGCGAGTATCATGAAGAATAGCTTCAAGGATCTAAGGAACTCCATACAGAACGAAGGCAGAAGTAATGTTTCGGTGAATGGGTATTCTGTAGCTGAACATCTGGTGAAAATGGCAGAGAAGCAAGCTGGACCAATTCGACCAGGAAACTACTGGTACATGCGAGTGCTTCAATATCGTAAATTCTTCTCTTCTCATTTACTAGCCCTAATGGCTCTCTTCTGTTCTGTTCTTTTGTACCAGGTACGACTACAGAGCTGGATTCTGGGGAATAATGGGGTTTCAGTGTCTTGGAATATTACCGGTAAACTTCAGTCACCGGACTCTATTCGTTTCCTTCTGAATGTCTACTAAAGCTGACAAAAGGTGATTCTTTTCTTACAGCCTTTCATTGAAGAGCTTAATTACCCAATGCCAGAGAATTGCTCTGGTGGAACAACAAGAGTATTTGTGAATGGAAGGGAGCTTCATCAGAAAGACCTACGCTTGCTCACAGCCAGAGGTCTCCCTCGAGATAAAGATAAATCCTACACGGTTTACATCTCAGGCAGAGTCATAGACGAAGATACTGGTGAAGAGCTAAATAGTCTTGGCAAACTCGCCCCAACGTAAGTTTTCGTAAAGCCAGTAAAATTTTTCTCTTTTCCTAATTTTGTCAAGCTCATCTATCTGAGTTTGACACTACATGGTCAGGGTTGATAAGCTAAAGCGTGGATTCGGAATGAGAGTTCCAAGGAGAGCTGCGTGAAGCTATCTAAGGAAATGTCCATAACCTACTTGCCGTATTCTCTAAACATCTGTGGTAAAGTATCCTAACATTCTAAGCAACATTGTTTATACTCAGCAGATCCCTTCTAATTAATGTAAAGAATGAGAACATGGAAATTGAAAATTTCGTTATTGGCAACAAGAAACTAAAACATCAAAAAGATCTGTGTATTCAAAAGCTTTCAAAAGCATTATTGAGCATACACTGCATGAACTAAATGTTTCAAAGCACCATGATTCATTCACACTGAATTTTGCAGCATCTTCCCATTTGCCTTTTCACTTGTTTGGTGAGACATTCTTCTTTGCATCCCCTTTCGTAACCTGATCATGAGAAAATCAAAAGTCGACTCCAAATCAAATCTTTGAATCAGTAATACAAACAAAATAGATGAACATAATCTCCAGAAGATCCAGGAATAAGCTTAGACGCCTAACCTCGCTGATGAATAATACTAGATACAGATTAAAGTTTGGTTTCTAGATTCAACCCTAACCGAATAAAAGCAATCCTGATCTTTCAATCAAACGACGTTCCGTTCACGATACGATCCGATTAAAATCAAAAGAGAATCATAACACAATAAAATAGCAAAGAGGCCAAACACAGCTATTTTGAATACAGATCTACCGACCTAGAGCTTTCTATAATCGAATTAAAATAAAAAACGATCCAAACAAGAGATGGAGAAGGAAAATACGCTCTGTAACACGATGCCGACGGCGACGGCTGCAACTACAGCTCCGCCGAGGATAACCGGTGGACCGGAAAGCAAACTCCACTTTCTGTATATCATCTTCTTCTTCTTCTTTCTTTAGAACTTTCGCTGTTGTCTTCTCCGAGTATCTGCAGGATTCTTTTGATGAAATCGACTGTGTATGTTTGAGATTGGGTTTTTAATTTCTTATTGGGCTTGAGGCCCATATAACTATAGGATCCTCGTTTTTTTCTTTTATGTTAATTTACAAATAAGATTGATTGGATAGCTATTAGAATCAACCGCTTTCACCTACAATAATTTTGAGGTATACTGTTAACTTTTTGGGATGAAAAAAAATTAAAAATGGATTTGATCCAATTATTATGTAAGAAACTGAGTTTTTTTTTTTTTTTTTGCTTTAAATTAAGTAATTAACACAATTAGAAGTATTTATATACCTTCATGATTGTTCTTGTTATTACATAAAGATAGTGTCACATTTAATGTCTAAATAAGGTTTAAAAAACCTTTATTTATTAATTGTCATAAAGTACAATCCAACTTCATAGGGAATTAACAAACAAACCCTTCTGAAAAAAAAAGAAGAGAAAACTCTTGTCCTAAAAACCAATCTTTACCATCGGCAAAATTTAACCTAACCCTGAATATCTATAATTACTGTAATGAGAAAATTACATTCACCAAGTAAATTTAAAGCTACGACCATAACCAATCCGGTCCTAAATCGATGATATTATCCAACGACGAGAAACACGAATCTACAGTTTCTGAATTCACAACAGAAGCAGAAGCAGATACAATCTCGCTTGTAATTCCAGATCCTGATGTACTTGCAGGAGACAAACTTTCTGAGAAAATGTTACTTTTCCAACCAAAAGCATTCTCAATCTCATTGTTAGAGAAAGAAAACGGCTTGAAAATATTCTCTTTGCTCTCAAGATCATCAAGACTTATCATTACTTCTTCGGTTATCTTCGGTTTGATGTCATTTGCTTGCTCTGTAACATGTACTCTGTTTTGTTCATCGGAGAATGTAACAGAGAAGTTCGTGGTCGCTGATTTTGGGGATGTACAAGTGTGGTCTCCGACATACTTCACTTCGAAAATTGAAGGATCTTTGTCTGATTTCTGGACTTGTTTCACTGCTAAACAGTTGAGAGTGAATCGATGTGTACATCTGTAATATCCTCTGTTTTAACAGAAACAGAGTCATGAAAATTAGTAAAATGCCCAGAAAGAGAGAATCACAGAATTGATGATGATGGTTGATGATTGATAATTTTACCTAGGATTTGGGGATCCATGAATCTCTTTTTGCCCATACTTTCTCCAGCAATACCCATCATCAATTGAATTCTTGTCTTGTCCTGTTCCAACAAAAACCCTAACTTTCTCGGTTTTCTTCTCCTCTGTTATTTTCCTGCAAAATTACAAGAAAACAAAAGAATCAGTCAAATGAGATCCCAAATCGGAACATAAGCATACACCAATAACTACTCTTTTCACTAAAATTTTACCTCTTTTTAGAGGCGTTTTTGTTATTCTTGTTGTCGATCTCAAGGCTTCGTTTTATGCTGTGTTTATCTTCTTCGTTGAAGCTCAACATGAGAATGGCATTTTGGTAAATACGGAGAATTTCAGAGATCAAGATTTTGTTGGATTCGATTGAAGAAGTGTGTTTAAGATTGCTCATCAATTGTTTCGTAAGCTCTTTCCCTTGTTCCAATTCACTGATCACGAGTTTCTCTTCAGACATCATCTAATTTAGAATCTTTTTGAAATCCTCTGTTTTTGTTTTGAATGAGTTTGATGAAATGTGAGTAGCGTATGTTTGTTTTTGTTTATTTATAGACAAGAATGGTGATAAGATTTATAGTTGGTACCTCTTCGTGCTTCGACAACAAGTTTAAATTTTAATTTTTTATTTTTAAAAAACTTAGACAATAAGAAGCTGTGTGGAAAAGAGAAGGATCTTGGAAAGAAATTCACAAAAGGTGACTATCTTATTATTTCTCACCTTTTCTCTAATTACTAATGTACACATATACATACATAAATATTTTTTTATGATACAATATATATAATTGTTAAATTATCTTAAACACTTTAGCGGTTATTGTTTCTGTTATAGAAAACAATACTCCTATGTTTCTAAATAATTAAAGTTTTTTTAAGAATTAATAAAGTAGATAATCTTTGAGTAATTTCATAAAACAACGTTGGTTTGTGGGAGTAAAAAGACCATACACTTTAATTTCTCTAAAAATATCATTAATTTTTTCCAAAAATATAAAAATTAAAATTAAAATTTATAAATTTGTAATCTATTTTTATTCGAATTCATTAATTGGAGTTTAAATTGTAGTTTTGAAGGAATTGTAGATTTGATTTTGGATATTACAGTTTGAATATAAAATTTTACATTTAGTTATTTAAATTTTGTGAATTTTTAGAACAAAAATTATTATAATTTTAGAGCGATTGAAAATATATAGTATTTTTAAAGATAAAATATTAAAAATGATATTTTTTTCAGAATCTTCCATTACTATATATATACAGACAAATAGTTATGAATGCTATGTTTTGTCACGATAAATATTCATAAACTAATAGTAATCCAATATTTATTATTAATATTTTCTAGAGATTACAATCTTTTTTTTTGTCAACTAAAGTTTACAATCTATCAACACCCGTTGATTTCAAAAGTTTAGAAAACCCATGTATCAATCTTAAGAAACAAAAAAACCCTACAAGATCAATGTTTTAAAAAACAGAGAAAGTATGTGACAAAAATAAGAAACAAAGAAAGTACATATTACTCATTTTACCTATTATTAATTTGTAGTTATATCAATAAGATAAGGTGAAAGACAGGGAACTTTTGGAAGATGAAAACTTTAAACTTTATTTTTCTTAGTTATTTAATGCTTATATAGTTCTATTACATTGCATAATTGATTCACATTCGATTCAACCTAGGATATGTTTCAATCTCTAGTTGTATTCATCAATCCCAAGGTCTCAAATCTGTTTTGTGTTGTTATGAAATTCTGCTTTTGCAGAGATTCTGTTTTTTGCTCAATATTTTGTCTCCATTCTTGTTTATTCCAACGATAGTATTCCTCTTTATTCGACTCGGCCTGATTTTCCAACTGGGCTTCATTCTGATTCGAGTGGGCTTTATTGTGTTGGTCGAGTGTTTCATTACAAGGGAAAGCTTCTGATTGTAATAGAGTATCTGAAACTTCTTTATCCTTTACACCCCCTCTCAAACTTGGTGTGGGTGATTCGGCTACACCAAATTTGTATCTCAGATCAGCAAATGCACGGTGAGGCAGTGACTTAGTATAAATGTCAGCAATATGGTGATGTGCTGGAACATGAGTTACAACAATGGCACCAAGAGCCACTCTTTCTCGGGTGTAATAATGATCCAACTCAAAGTGTTTTGTGCTTGAGTGGAAAACTGGATTTGCTGTAAGGTATATTGCAGTCAGGTTATCACAAAACACTTTGGAGTCTTGTGTCGAGGAACACCTATTTCTTAAGTATAACTCACAACCAAATTATCTCTATAGCTGTATCAGAAAGTATCTTATACTCTGCTTCAGTGGAGCTTCTTGAGATTATTGGATGCTTCTTAGATGACCATGAGATGATGTTAGAACCTAAGAATGTGCAGTATCCTCCTATAGACTTCCTTGTTACCTTGCAACCAACCCAATCACTATCACTATATGCTCTTAGTGTGCAATCTGTTTGTTTTTTTTTTTTTTTTAAATATTCTCATTGTGTTCCTTTTATGTATCTAATGATTCTCTTTAAGTAATGAGTAATCAGAGACACTACGTTTGTGCATCTTCTAGCATACATAATTCACTGAATGTTGCAGGTATGGTCTTGTAAGAGTGAGATATTGAAGCTTACATGCAAGGCTTCTGAAGTATGTTGGATTAGGAAACAGTTCTTGTTGATTAGGGACTCTATCAGGTTGCAATGGAAGAAGAGTTGGCATAGGTGAACAGTCTGTCGTGCCAGCCACTGCAAGCAAATCTTCTACATATTTTTGTTGAGACAAGAACAAACCTTTGAGTGAAATTGAGCTTGTATGCCAAGAAAATAATGTAATTGACCAAGATCCTTCATTCTGAAATGTGAATTCATGTCATTTAACAGCTTCTGTCAATTTTTTGAGTTGTTTCCTGTCACTATTATGTCATCTACATAAAGAAGAAGTAGAATCACATATTTTCCCTGATTGTAGATAAATAAAGAAGCATTTCTCGTGAGCAAGTAAATACTGAACTTGTTAAACCAAGCACGTGGTGATTGATTTAATCCATAGAGGGATTTGTGTAATTTACACACATGGTGAGGTCATGTTTTATCAACAAATCCAGCAGGCTGAACCATGTATACTTCTTCTATCAAACTGCCATGCAAAAACGCATTATTCACATCCATTTGTTTGATTTCGTAGTCCATAATTGTTGCAATATGTAGAATAATTCTTATTGTTGTTGTTATAACCACATGGCTATAAGTTTTCGAATAATATATTCCTTCAGCTTGGTTGAATACTTTTGCTACAAGTCTAGCTTTGATCTTCTCGAGTGATCCATTTGCATTGAGTTTGGTGCGAAAAACCCACTTACTTCCTAAGTCATTCATATGAGGGTCACGTGGTACCAAATACCAAGTTTTTGATTATGTACAAGTCTGTAATTCTTCTTGCATTGCCTTTAACCATCCTTTATCTTTTAAAGCTGATGATACAGTCTTAGGTTCTAGATAAGAAACATTTTGAGTAAGCAAAACATACCTTTTGTTTGGTTTTGAGATTCCAACCTTTGATCTAGTAGTCATAGGGTGATTGAGTTGAATTGGTTGAGTGGACTCTTGAGCTAAGGTTTATGTTTAACTTTCCACTGAAGTGCCTATCTTGCTAGATGAGTCAGTAGAGCTGTTGCCTATAGGATCAAGATCTAAGCCTGCCGTACACCCAGGACTCTCTGACTCATCAACAGTAGGCATATTAGTGTTGTCATCTGTTTGTACTACTGATGAGTTTGTATTTTCTTGACTTGTATTCGGAGTTTATGGAAGAGTAGATCATTCAAGATGTTCTTGGAAGGTGTCTTGTGTATGAGGTACTTTCGTTTGTGTTGTAGTGTTTGCAGGTTGAGCTAAAGGCATATGCAAGTTCTGGTTCACAGTAGATGTATCTGTCCATACTATGTTGCTATATGAGGTATGGGAATTAGTTGAATCTTCCATGTCATCTGATTTTTGTGGAGGTTTACACTAAGGAAAGCTTTTATACCATCTTTTGAGAAGATTTGTAGCTGGTGCAGGCAATAAATGAGCATATATATCTTCAAAAGGAAAGCTATCTTCATCAAATATGACATGTCTACTTTTGTTGACTCTGCCTGTAGATGGTAATAAACATCTATATAATTTGCATTATATCCAAGAAACACACACTTTAAGCTTTTTGGATCCAGCTTGTTTACCCTGTAGTCCTTCAACATGGGAAAACATCTGCATCCAAATACTCTCAATGTTGTGTACTTAGGAGCATATCCATAAGAGTTTCATATGGACTGATTCTTTCTGCAGAGGGTAACATATTTATGAGAAAATATGTAGTGTAAAAGGCTTCTATCCAATATTTTTGTGGCGCTCTACTCTGAAACATCATTGATAATCCCAGTTCGACTATATGTCTATGTTTCCTTTCGACTAAGCCATTTTGCTCAAATGTATAAGGACATGAAATTTGTGTTGTATGCCACAATTTTGAAGGTGTTGTATAAAATTGTTACTCATATATTCACCACCACCATCACACTGAAAAATGTTTATCTTTGACTGAAATTGATTCTTTACTAAAGCTTGAAATTTGAAAAAATTTGACAGAAGTCTGATTTCAACTTAAGTGGATATAACCAACAAATCTTGAGTAGTTATCAATGAACACTACATAAAATCTAAAGCCTTGATTTGAGTTTATTGGTGAAGGACCCCATAGATCACAATGAATCTTCTCTAGGGGCTTGGAAGCAGTAAAGATAAATGAAGAGAAAGGTAACTTCAGACTATTTCCTAATTGACATACAATGCATATCTTCTTGGTGACTTTATTGACGACTATAGACTTATTTGCAAATAACCGTTGAAGAACTTGAAGATTTGGGTGTCCTAAACGCATGTGCTACACTTCATCGTTGGTAGATTGTTGCCTAGATGAATAGAACACATGAAATGTGTTGTTCTCCAACAGATAAAGTCCATCATGCTTGCTTCCTAGAATGAGAAGATTCTTTGTTTCCTTATCATTAATACGCACAAAATCACAATAAAATTCCATAGAACAAGGATAGTCTTGAATAAGTCTTAAAACAGATAATAAAGATTTAGATATTGCAGGAAAAACTAGGACATCTTTTAATGGTAAGTTACATGAGGTAGAGGGAAAATTTTTAGAACTTGTGTGAGTTATTGGTAAGAAATTACCATCTCCAATCATCACATCATCTAAACCTGGATACACTTGTGCTTGATTCAGATTGTGAGGAGAGTTTGTAACGTGAGCTGTTGCACTTGCGCCATAATCAGGAAACCACTTATGGCCTGCAGAGTTAGTAACATCAGTGATACGCATAGCTGCTAAGGCACTTGGAAGATCTTCATCTTGGTAGCTATTGTTGAATCTGTGCCAACACTTCATGGCTTAGTGACCAGGTTTTCCACATATCTGACACACTGGCCCATTGTCATCACCCAAAGAGCTTGCACTACTTGAAGAATAAGAGATTTGTTGCTGAAAACCTCTTCCTCTGGTTGAAAAGGAACATCTTCCTATGTTGTTTGATATGTTGTATCCACTTCCTCTTCCTCTATTGTTGTAGTAGTTGAAATTATCATTAGCTCTTACCACATTAAAGGCTAAATATGGTGAAACAACTAGATCTGTTGCATACCCTTGCATTCTATCATCAAAGCTTTTGAGCATGTGTGTAATGGTCGCAAATGTTGGACTCGAATGTGCATCCATGGAACCTTCAATGCTTGTCTTTACTGGTTCATATTCCTTGCTTAATACATTTAGCACAACAAATATCTACATTTTCTCGATTACATGACTCCCTATAGAAGTCAGTTGCTCACAAATAGTCTTGACCTCCTTTAAGTATTCAGTCATGGTCTTTTCTCATTTTGATGTCGTCTGGAGTTTTCTTTGTAACTTAAGTAGTCTTGAGGAAGAGTGACGGTTGAAGTGATGAGCCAAAGCTTACCATACATCTTGAGAGGTAACAGAGTTCACCACTTCACTTAATGTATTCAGATAGTGAGCCAAGAATCCAGGACTTTACTACCTGATCTGCTCTCATCCAAGGTCCATAGTATGGATTCACAGCTTATGTGTTTACACCATCTATGTTTGGCACAATGATAGCTTGAACACGTTGAGAAAAAACTCCATTGGTGAAACCTAGTAGATCTTCTCCCCAAAGAAATGTCTCAAATTGAGATTTCCACAACATGTAGTTCTTCTCAGTAAGTTTGACTGTAACACATTGTTGTAATATTCCGAGATGGATAAGTGTAGAGTTACATGGCTCTGATACCATGGAAAAAAGAAAGAAACTTTTGAAAGATGAAAACTTTGAACTTTATTTTCCTTAGTCATTTGATTACATGGTTGTTTAGCTTATATAGATAGCTCTATTACATTGCACACTCGATTTAACCTAAGACATGTGTCAATCTCCCGCTTATTTATCAATCCCAAGGTCTCAAAATATGTTTTGGGTCGTTATGAAACTTTGCTTTTTGCTCAACATTTTGTCTTCATTCTTTTTTTTATTACAACGGTAATATTCCTCTATTTATTCGAATGATCTTGATTTTTCAACTGAGCTTTATTATGTTGGTTGAGTGTTTCATTACAAGAGAAAACTTCTGATTGTAATAGAGTATTTGAAACTTCCTTATCTTTTACATAATGATTGACTTCACTAAACCATATTTAGTACATATATTTATAAAGCGATAAAACCCTTAATTGGTGAATTGATCAAAAAAAGATTTCTGTTTAAATAAGAAAAGTAAGAACCAAAATTTTAAATCTTTTCATAGAATGAATGATCAGTTTTGCAATTTAATAATAATTATTTTGTGAGTTATATGGGTATAATAATTCAGCCGAGTAAAGTAATAAACAATCATCTTCAAAGAGACCTAGTCCTACCGCGTTTTACATCTTGCCGATGATTTTTTGTTTTCTCTCGCTGACGTCCGTATTTCTTACGTCATGGTCATCCCAATTAATTCACTTGTGGTATTATTTGATATAAAGATATCAGCCAATATAGGATGTTGTCATTTTGGTTATGTAAATTAATTGGCTAAAAGCAAATCTAATGGATTATATCAAAGTCAAACCATGTAGGTGTGGATTGGAGAAAAACTGTCTAATGTGTCTTTTCACTTTCACAATTAACAGTGACGTATTATCATAACTATTAACTAATAGTATGATTAAATATATTTGAAACCATGATGATCCAACAATCATATGTATGTGTTAGATAATTCACACATTATAGGATTTGACTACATAGAACTTAGCAAAGAGATATAAAACACATAGGGTAAAATGCATTAACTACTAACTAGAGTTTCAATGGTAATTTAACAATTAACACAGTTTCTCATAATATGCCATAAATACACTATGACCTGATTTGATTTACAAAAATACTAATTGTAAATTATGATTCAAATCAACTATTTTTAGAGGGGTAATTCTCAAAAAAAAAAAAAAAAAATAATACTTTTTTGTTATTTATAAAAAACCCAAAAATGTATTTGTTCTAAAATACAAAAATTAAGAATAATTATAAAACTTTTGATTTAAAATCTAAACTTATAATATAAATTCTAAACCCTTCTAGAACCAAGCAATGAACTATAATCAGTGAACCATTTAAATTATAATTCTTAAAATTTAGTTCGTATGTTTGTATTATTTAAACATAAAGTAAGTTTTGTGGCATTTTATTTTCTTTAAAATCATGGCGAATATAGTTATGGATTGCTTGTTGGTGTGTGGAGCCCTGATTAATGCCTTGTGATTTGTGCATAGCTTAACATTTTTATTAATTTCAGCTATGTTTGCACAACAAAACCTGTGTAAATGATGATAAGATCTAATACCTTTTGGCTGAATGCATTTGGCAGGCATGTTCATCGAACTGAATTCGTCAGCATAATATGTACACTCTATATTCTATGTTTCTTGGTCAGTGACAATGTCCTAACTAATTAGTTTTGGAAGTAAGTGCATAGACTAGAGGCTGCTACTAGAGTTTAATTACTTACTTTAAAATTGATTAATTTATAATCTTCAAATGGAATCTTAGTCTCCGACGCGTCTACTTTATTATTATTTTTTTTTTACGCGTCTGATCAAACGATTTAATAGTTTATGTTATGATGAACTAATTTAAGTAAAAGGACTGAGGAATGCATTAACCTGCACATGGGCTTGCCTTTTGTGGTAAATTTTAAACTTCAATTATAATTGTACAAACTGATCTGATCTGATTTGTGAGTTTAAACTCTGTTTTTTTATATTTTATTTTATTGATTTCAAGTTTCAAAACGGGTATGGGTTTCGTGTTTCCATATAAGTTAAACCTTCGACCATTTGATTATGAAAATTGTTTATGTTATGACAAAAGTGTGCAACCTGATATGAAACAATAAGTACAAAAATGTGCACACAAACTTTTTCATATCTATCAAACAATCAATTTAACACATATGTATTAGTGAACTAAAAGTAAGTTCTTGAAATACCATAACAAGAAATTCAAATTACAAAAATACCACACACTCCAAAAAGTTCCAAAAATATCACACACTTCCAAATGTTACAAAAATACCACAAACATAAAAAATAAGTTTTAAGCCTTTGGGTTTGGGTTCACTAAATAGAGTTTAGTTTTTAGTTTTGAAAGGATAGAATTTGGTTTTAGGGTTTTATGATCTAAATTATAAAGTTTAAAGCTATTTAAATTTATGATATTTTTGGAACAAAAATATTTTTGTGGTTTTTTAAATAAAAAATAGTAGTATTTTTAGAACTTTTGGGAGTGTGTTATTTTTGGAATATACCTAATTTTTTGTGGTATTTTTGAGAATCCCAATTAACTTAATACGTGAGTTATTTATTATGAACTATATATGAATTAAACACATATAATATGGACCATATATTATTTATTGCGTCAAATAATCATAAACCCATTATAAAAAAATACAAATAAATAACTTAATACGTGAGTTGTTCTTGCTTTGAATTGATAACAGCTAGCGACTATAAATAGCAATACATGTTTTAAAATCTGTATCAATAAAATGATTTCTTAGTATATGGTTGTTTTATTGACATAATATTACCTTAACAAACAAATATTTCCTTAACAATGTATACGTTCACCATAACCATAAGTGTTAATTATATCTTTAACTTACGTCGAGGACATTACATGATAAATTTGTATTTATAAAAATGACTATAAGATATCTACAACTTTTAAAAGTATTTATATAAAAATATCTTTTAAAAGTAGTTTGACTATGAATCGTTTCTTCAAAAGATATGTACTAGATTCTATTCGTAAGTGTGGTGGTCAAAGACTCAGCTAAAAATTGATGATTCAGAGACTAAACCAAATATATACTCTATTCATTAATCTGCTTGCAAATTCAAAATACGTAAAGTTAAACATTAATCGATATTTAACTTATTTATAATAAATGTTAACTACTATAAAGATAGTGATTATTAATTTTAGAGGCATGCAATATGGTAAAACTGAACTGAATTAGACGATATGGTATATTTTTGAATAAACCATATCAACTGTTTGAATATACATTTATAAAAATAATGGATACGAATATGGATATGGTACATATATTAACCGAGTAAAAATTGATTAAACAAAAAAAACCGATAAATTTTATTTTTTATTTAAATAATACTACATAAATTATATATTATAAAATTATTCAATGATCTACATAGATTTACCATTTACTAGAAACAAAAAATCGGTGTCCAACATAAGAAAAAATTATTTTCTTAGTAATTTGAATATTTAATTTTGATATTTATATAATATAATATTTTTTATATAATTAAATAATCTATATAAAATATAATTTGCTAAAAATAAAGAAAAATCAGTCCACTATAAACAAAATTTGTTCTTAGTAATTCATAACATTTATGCATTAATTTGTTATATTGTAAATAAATAAATTGAACCAAGATTATAATTTTTTATTTTAAATGAACATAATTTTATTTGCATTATGAGAAAATAATAAATAATGGTGATTGACTTTAATACAAAGAAGTCCAATAGTTCTTTTTTCTGTCATTATTATTTTAAATTTATTTATTTATTAATTTTTAACTTCTGCAGTCTCTTATGTAACCATTATAATTCTTGTTTTTATAACTTAGTGAATAATATATTTATCACATATTTTACATAAAAATAAGTCAAACGTTACCAATCAATTAAATTTTTCATATGCTTACAAATATTTTAAATATATATATATATATATATATATATATATATATATATATATATATATAT
>OVBE01002757.1:0-29394 GCA_900406425.1 Iberis pinnata | reverse complement strand
AAAAAAAAAAAAAAAAAAATATATATATATATATATATTTATATATATATATATAAATCTCGCCAACTATATGTTTAATTAAAACAAACAAAAAATCCAAAAAATTATACGTTTAACTAAAACAAACAAAATGACAATAAAATAAAACAATAAAAAGTGACAACAAAAAAATAAGACTAAAAATTATACGTTTAATTTCGTTTCAAGATCATTTTTGTAAGCAACTTAAAAAAAAAACTCTTATAAAAAAAAAGAATATCTATAAAATCATATATAGAATCAGATCTGAGATATAGATATGTATAAAACTAAATAAAAATAAAAAATCTCAACACATTGAATATTAAAAAATAAAAAGAAAATTGAAGTAAAAGACTTAAAAAGTAAAAAAAAAAATGTACCAGAAGATTGAAATAGATCATGAACCAAAGAGTTGTGATGAATCTTCTTATTATGCATGTGAAGAAATGAAGAAGAAGACATTTGATTCAACTTAAAAGATGATTCTTTTGGTTGACTTAATCCTAAACTTAAACTTAAACTCAACTCATCATCACCCATTTTCTTCCACAAAGAAAATTTCTCTTTTTTTCTTTCTTGAGTTTTAAGATTTTCTTGAGAAAATAATGTAATATTTATGCAGAATTTTGATATTTAGAGAGAGAGGATTCAGAGTTTCAATGATGACTTATGTCAGAGAGAGAGACCAATGTAATATCAATGATGATATATACTGTTACCTGCTCTCAACTTTTTTTTTATTTTATTTTTGGATTTAACCAATGTTAGAAAAGTTTAAAATAGTCATTTAATTCAAATACGTTAAGAGATTTTGAGATTTTTTGTTCATTTTTCTTTCTTAAAAGTCAAATGCAAACGTTAAGATTTTTAATATTACCTTCACATGTTTTTGTGTGTTTTTGACTGTAATATTTATTAAGTATCTTTTAATTTTGTTTTGTTTTGTTTTAATTGTCTTTTTATAATTTAATTTTTTGTTTTTATTATGAGTGTTATTTAATGTTTTCAATACATATTTTAACAAAACTTTCAAGTTTTGTTCTTACGACTCCCTCCGTTTTTTATTATAAGATGTTTTAGAGTTTTCACGCATATTAAGAAAACAATTAATTTATCACCTTAAATGTAACACTTTTCTTTCAAACCAATTTCCCACAACTTTAAGCCAATAAAAATTCAATAAATTCATTGTTTTCCACCAAATTATGTTCATTTAATAAAAAGTTTGCATTGAAAATCTAAAACATCTTCTAATTTGAAACAAGAAAAAAATCTAAAACATCTTCTAATAAAAAACAGAGGGAGTATTAGTTTTGTTCAATATTAATGAATGCAAATAATGTGATTTATTAAAAAGAGATAAAAAAGGAAATTAACTTATTCTTTATAATTTAATTTAAATAACCTTACAAATAAATAAATTCAAACAAAAAATTTAAAAGAACTAAAATCTTAAATCAAATTTATTTTGCTATCTCTCTTTTGTAAATCTAGCTTTCTTAGTTTAAACTCTTTTTATACAGCTTTACTCAATAATTACATTTGGATTTGGATTGTAATGAAAATTTTTAACATAAATTTGGAATCAACTATATAAGAAAATTACTTTTTGTGTTACTCTCTCCATTTTTTAAATATTGTCTTTTTAGGTTTTTCACATAAATTAAAAAAAATTAATTTATGTTTTTCAGAAAATAATATTAAGTATTTTAAATCAACCAATAAAAAGATACTGCAATTATTTTATTGATCAAAAAAGCCAAACTTATTAAATATTTGCATTAAAAACCTAAACGACTTTCTTTTTAAAACAAAAATAATAACTAAAACGTCAATATTTTAAAAACGGAAGGAATATTGGTTATGGGAGTCAGAAAACGATGTCGTGTCCATAAGTTTCACAAAACTAACACTGCATGGAGCTTAGAATTTAGGACTCTAGTGATGAATATTCGGATTTTAACGAATATCAGGATTTTTCGGATATCTATAACAAATACAAATCAGAAATTTGATTATTCATATGGAACATAATAAATCATAGATATCTCAAAAATACATGATATTTTCTCTGCGTCCACTCCTATCTACGAGTTACATGTGAACACAACATGTATTCGAATCTCTATATCTTCAATTCATTTATTATTTCCTATTTCCAAAAAAAACAAACTCTCCTTTGGTTTATAATATTTTTGGTCAATAAATAAAAAGCTAAAATTCAAGTTTTCTCATTAATTATTAGGGTTCAGTCAAATATAAAACGGACATTTGGAAAATAAAGACTAGTGGTAAAGTTTTAAGGCTACTTCCTGTCATTGAGACAATAATTATTTATTGTTGTTGTTCTCAAAGTTATTGATAATACCATCATTATTATTTGCTTCAGTTTCTCTTAAGAGTTATACAGACAAGACAGGTCAATTATTTTTTAAAGTTTTTAAATAACGCCTGACTTTTTTTTCAACTAGTAATTAATGTGTGTTTTATTTTCCAATTTATTCTTATTGTTAATGATTTTTTGTAACTTTTTATTTATCTTTAGTTAGTTTTGGTCATGCTTTTCATTGGTTTCCAACACTTGTTTCAACTTTTTTGAAAACATTTTTTGTGTGTTCAAGTATACTTTTGTAAGTGACATTATTGGTTAAAAAAGATTATTGAGTTTATAAGTGGAGTATAATTCAAATAATGTATTCATTATTTGGAGCCTAATTGTTTGGTTGATAAATGTTACTATAGTAACAGTAGCCCAATAGGTGAAATAATAGGTGTATACAAAGAGTAATACTATAAAACATTTTATAAAACTATGTATTCATAAATTAATAATAGGATTTTAGTTTATTCTTTTTTTCACTTAGAATAATATTTATCAAAGGTGCATCTGATCTCTTGGACTGGGAGGTTGGGTGTGTGTGAGTTGGTGTTACCATTCTGGTTTGTTTTTTGCCTTTTGATGTTGTAGTAGGTCTCCCGTGTTTTTCTCTCGATCTTTCTTCGGTGTTTTCTGTGTTCGGCGTTTTTAAGGTTTAGTAGCTTTGCACTTTGTCTCTATGTATTAGATCCGACCGAGATCTGCTTTTTTCATTGGTTGTTGTTGAGGCGTTTCCAATCTTTAAGATTTTTTCATTACCAGAAGTTCAATGGCTTTATAAGTCCATTTGGTTCTCTCTTGTTGGATAAACCTCCTTCTACTCTTTTCTCAGTGAGAGATAACTTTAGATTTGTTATATGTGAAAGCTTTAATCGTTTATACTCTTTGATGCAATTAGTTTCGTTTTCTCAGGTGTTCATGGCATAGTGTCTCAATTTGGTGATTATGCTTCCTCTTGGCTCCGTTGTCTCTAGTTTATTTATCAGTCTGTTAGGTTTTACTTATTGGAGGTGTTTGAGTCGTTGTTTTTTGTACTTTTTCTGAATTTCAATGTATGGCTTGTTTGTTTTGTCTTCTGAGACATATCTGTTTAGTCTCATACTTTAGTTTTCTACAATGTACTTCATCTTTGTATTCCACCTTTGATAAATATTATTCTAAGGGATTTTAATTTATTCATAAAGTTCATTTAAGAAAATTAAAAAGGACTATAGTTGAATACATGTTATGGTTCATACACCATGTTAATTTAGCTCTATATATATTTCAAAGTAGACTGTCACGGTCGGTTATGAGGCCAAGCAGAGCAAGCACGAGCTTGCAGTCCATTTTATATTTTCAAAATTTTAATGTCAGAATCGGTCTATTTTAAAAAAATTTTGTTTAAGAACCGAACTATATATTTTATTTTAGATTGCACCTTTTAAAATCTCATGACCGACTCTGTAGAAAATGATATGAAACTGACGGCTTCATATCTTGATGTATATACATCTTTACACATATTTTTGTCATCACTTTTCTATAAGAAGGTTTAATATCATGTGATTACAATGACTTTTTTTTATATATAGAAAGGGTTTTTAAACCTTCTTTATTTATTATTCGGAATCTCAACTAGTATAAAAAAAATTATTGATGTAAAATAAATTGCTAGTATCTTATAATGTTAAGTTCACAATAAAATTCAAATTAAATAAAACTTTATGTATATGATTAAGTTGGTATCATATTATAAAACGATGTTCAAGGACATATATTCATGTGAATAGTTGGAATAAAGCGTGTGAGCGTGTGGTCACGTGGGAGATGAGAAAGGTTCATGTGCTTAAGCACGTGGGAAGTTGCATACGTGTAAAGCACGTGATACACAGTGAGTATGCACGTGCGGCGTAATTTATGTTCCTTTATGACCAGACATCCACTTCTCTTTAATCATTGGATACTCTCTCTTCCTCTTTCGACTTAACATCTCACGCGCCATCTCGCTTGCGTACACATCACGGACTTAATTGTTCATGAAGAATATAGATTAGTTATAGTTAAAAATACCACATATTTTCAAATATTTTTTTAACAAATAAATTTATACATTTTAATAACATCATAATATAATAAAATAATTCTAACATAATTACTTTCGATAAAAAAGATCAATTCATTAACGAATTACTAAGTCTGTTATTTTATTTCTTCAAAATATTTTCAAATATATAAAATTATTATATATTCTCTCGCTTTCTGTCTCTCTCTTTTTTCACAAACTAATATATAATTTTAACTGGTAGAATTGATTAAATGAACATAAAATCTTCAAATAAGTTCTTTTTATTTTTATAATTTTCTAAAAAATCTTTATAAAAGTTATATAGTTAAGTACTTTTTATTTAGATAATGGTGAATGGTCATGTAGTGAATCGTGAATATAAATGGTTATATTTTTATATAAATGGTGATGAATTGTTGATGTGAATATTGAATTGTATATGTGAATAAACAGAAAGTAACTCATTTTTAAACAAAAAAATAAAATATCTATTTTTTTACTTTAAAACAAAAAATACTTATTTTCAAAATTAAAAATCAAAAGTATCGGATTTCTAACATTCACTTAAATAAAAATATGGGACATTTGGATGTGAAGCAGCAATTAATAAGTATGAGAATATAATTATTTTATTTTTTCTTAACTATGAGATAATAATCTTTTGGAACTTTTTTTATTAATAGTCTTCATTTCATTTTTTTCTCTCCGTGTCTCATATAACATCATATACTATACAAAGCCGGTTTTGAAATTTTGAGGGCTTAAAACAAAATTAAAATAATTGAGGCTAATATTTCATATATTTTTTAGGTCACTATATATATATATATATAAAATTTTAAATTTTGGAATCTATAAAATATAGGATTGATCTCATAAAAATAAGGTTTATAGACGAATGTTTCATCTCGCTGTGTCATGATACTATATCACAATAATATTTTAAATATCCAACATGCATGATTTGAAGGTAAGAATTAAACAGCTAAGAACAAGATCCAATGAAAACCGACCAAAGCAACCAAGCTCATGATGTTTCACCAATATAGCCATATGCAATCATGCATGAACATGTAATAAATAATCATTAGTTTTTAATTTTGACATATCTTAATCAAAACAATTGGTACAAAATTTTGGGCCCGTGTGTGTCCATATATCCATGTGCAAAATCTCTCATATTATCACCTTCGTATATTATATATAATACTATTAAGAATCTAATTGGTTTCGTATGCTTATTTTTATAGGGAATTTATATCAGCATAATTATAATTTTATACCATTTTATAATCTGCTGCAGCTAAATATATTTACCACCCAACTCTCTCTCTTTCAATTTTCTCTCAAAAATCCAATATAGCTAGATCTAGATCTAGGGTTTTAAAACTTGTGAAAAGAGGCTGAGGAAGAGAGCATCCACCGCACCGTTCGAGTCATAAACAGTCTTTTCGCTGCCTCAGCCTCACCGAGGAGATCCAAAGTCGGCAAGATCACTCACGAGGCTTCTCTCTCTAAACTTTGCAGCCACTGCACCTCCCTTAAAATCTGGTTCACAAAGGCTCTGTTAAAGTCATAGACGCTTCAAGGCAGTGGTATCCGGCTGGTCTCCACCGCGACTTGAAGTAGAAAAATCGACGCTTGAAAAGGAGGTGGATCTTAAGATCTATGATATGGGTTGCTTTTCAGGAGGGGAGCGAAGCTTTGTCTGCCAGCAGTGGTAAGGGACCGCTCTCGTCGGCAGGCATGGCCAAACCAAACACGAGGGGAAAGTACTTCGTCCTCAAGCGTCGCCAAAAACCTAAATGCCTCTCTTCTATTTCGCAGTGGCATAAAGTTGTCCAACCTCTTTCTTTTCGATCAAAAACTAAATTTTGTGTGGATGACGATGACAAAACAATGTGTTGGAACTCAAATAATGAAAAGTGACTTTTGTCACTTTTTTGGCGAGTTTTCCGGCAAGGTCATTGCCCGGAATCGCCGGATTATGGTTGCGTTGAATAGGTTGTAGTTTGAACTATAACTTTGAATATTCACATGCTAAATTTGGAGTTATATTGAATGAGAAATATGAGGTCAAAGTGTGTTACTTGAACATACTAAAAGTCAACAAAATTAACTAAAGTTATTTTGTCTCACATTGCTTGGATTTTTTTTTTTCAAGTGGTATATATAGAGATTACTCATGTAAAGTTTACAAATGCGTAGCAAAGGGACACTATGCATGGTGGAAGTAAGAGAGGAGAACCACATGCGCGTGCCGCCAGCCGGCTCGGCTCGGCACGGAGCAAGCCGTGGGCCTCCGTCCGTTGGGTCAAATGTCTCAGGTCTAATCTTTTGGGATAAATTTTAATTAAGGCTCGGCCCAATTAGCTCTCGGCCCAAGCGTGTTTTCTCGGTCCAGCTCTAGCTCGTCTCGGCCCAGCGTGCTTTTGGACGAACGGTCGCATCCCTTCGGCTTGGACAGTCGCGTCCCTTCAGCCAAGATGCACCCGTTCGGCCCAAATCGCATCCCTTCGGCAACTATAAATAAGGCCACCCTCATTCATTCATCTCTATTCAATTTTTTCTCAAACAAGCAGAAAACAAGTGGTTCTCGATTTGTATAAGAGATTAAATAAATACTTACCATAAAAATCTGCAAAAGTTGTTCCAATAATGCCCTGTTTCCAAAGTCTCGGGAGTATTCATAAAGACTAAGGTCGATAGGCTTTATTAAGAGTAAGACTTAATAAAGACGTGGAACGGTTGTATCCTGAGATTCTTAAATTGCGGTAAACCGTCTTACTACGGGCAATTTTTAAAATTAAGGAAAGAGTTTCGACTCGATTCTGTTCGGTTTAAGATTGTGAAACGTTTTAAACTTGGTTTATAACTAAATCCGATTTTACGGTCCCTACACAATGGTCGTTTCTCGTTGCTGTCTCGAAACCGCGCCAGATCGTCGGAATACTTTTCTGGCAAATTCGCAAGTCCTTAGGCAGCGGTTTTGGATGATAGGTTTTCTATCATCTCTTAGGGGTTTTATATATTTTGGACCATGGTCTATTTTTTGTATATGAAAAGCTAATTTTGAATTAGATTTTAAAGGTTAGATGTTTTAGTTGTTTTATTTTTGGGATGAAAAGTTTGTATAGGCCATTTAGATCTACCTTCTATATATATATATATATATAAACTCTTTAACAAAACAAATATTTATCACCACTTGTGACGTATTATTAAAATATAGTGCCACAGTCGAATTATAGTCCATCCATGAATAATTGCTATAACTTAATCATTACAAAATAATTATTCTATTTTTCACGTAACCATATGATTGTACCAATCGAAGTATTTAAAAAATTTACTCGAAATCTTAATCATTACACATGTACACGTGGGAAGCTCGTCACTTATTTTTGGTCCCTTGTAAGATTTGATTTATTATTGTGCATTTAGTATTTGCTATCCATGCAACTTGAATATGAAAAATGTATCAAATTATTTAATTAAGCAAACGAGAATTCGAGAGAATTTAGATAACATACGATACTCTCTTGATATAAAAGTAAAATTTGATTAGCTTGTTTATTAAGTAAAATTTAAGGAGCATGATTTTTATTTTTGTCTAGATCTTTAATATTTGACATTATACTTGGTTTTTTTCGTACTGGACACAACGGGCCATCCAGCTGGCCCTACAATATATTCTAATTTTTACGGGAATGCGAATCAAACGTCCGATCCTTTTAACTCGAAGTGTGAAGTGTGAGCCAGTAGACTATGAGCACCCCGCATTTGGTTCAAATAGGAGTATATATTTTGTCAAAAATAGGTACGATTTTGTTTTTTTAAAAACGTATTATACGTTTAGCAATCTTTATAAAATCATAAAAAGCTAAAAAGCTAAAAAGCAAAAGTTCCAAAATTAAAAAAAAAAGAAAAAAGAAAAAGATTTAACAAAAAGGAGAGAAGGCGAGTGAGAGCCACTTGAGTAAAGAATGGATGAAGTAAAGAAGCTTATTAATTATAAGGGCCATGCTTTCACGTGGGAAATCACGTGATACATTGTCCACGTGGCAACTTCACAAGTTAGGAGACATGGTCCTAACCCTTCTCATCACCCCGCACGTGTCTCATTGTCTCTCTCTCACCGGACACCAATCATTTGTTACAAATAGTCTAGCTGTTTTCCATGTGACTTGCACGTGATCTCACTCTATTCAAAAATTCCATTTCGTTTTTTTCATTTCTTTTTGGACTTTTATTAATGATAACCTAAATAGTTTTATATAACTATAAGAAAAAACTTAATTTGAAAATTTAGAAATTATAATCCCGCAAATTTTGACTATCTTAACTTATAATTTTAGTAAACATAAACCCGAACACTCAAGAGCCAAAAGTAATACACAAAAATGACAACACTAAAAAAACAAATGGAAGGTAAAGAAAAAAAGGTAAGTAAAGAGAGACAATCCTCCACATTTGCAAGGAAGGACAAACCAGACACTCACGCTGAAGAACCAAACTCCAACCGATCTGTAAGCTCCAAAGAAAGCCAGATAAACCGACTAAAAAAACTTTCTATGATGAATATAAACTACTTTTCAGATAAAGAAGATGGATATTGTTATTCCGAGTCCATGATTCCTATACGATATCAGGAACACCAAAAAGATACAAGAAGAAGCAAAGTCGAACTCATCAAAAGAACACTTATAAACGCCATGGAAGAAGTCTCGCAAATAAAAGTTTTCGATCACACCAACTCATAAAAACAAGGAGCGTAAACCTCGAACAGCATGAACTGATTTATGGAGACGACGATTAAGGAACGAAAACTGACGAGGAGCAACAAGAACTAAACAAGGCATAGAAAGAGCAAGCCCAACCAGCAAGAGTGTGAGACCCAAAAGACCCAAATTGGCCCAATTTATTAAGTCCCTTAAGAAAACCCTAGGGCATCTGTATACAAGTAAATAGAAGTAGAACTATTTTTTCATTCTGCCGTTCAAAAAAAACCAGAGAGGAGTAACACAGAGAGAGAAGGAGAAAAGCATCGTGAATCTGTTCGGTAATCAACAAATCATTCTGCTGTAGACAACATATTGGGTAAGGAAATAATATCCTCCTTTTGTTATGGAGTTTCTGATTTTCGGATGTGGTTAACCACTGACTTTGTCTCAACCTTTTCCGTCCGATACAGAGGAGTTAGGAGGAGATCTTGGTGTCTCTGGATAGATCTAGTTACAAGCTATCCACCGGTATAAGATTCGTCGCCATTGGATCACTGAGTCTATCGTGGTGAGTTGTTAAAGTTGCCTAAAAACCATTCTGCATCTGTCAGATTTTTCCCAGATTTTTGTTAAGCCATGAACTGTTTTTGGGTAGGGTTTTTGTGAGGAAATTTCCGTGCGAACCAGAAGGTTTCATATTTTGATTTTGGTGTCGTTGAAAAAAGCTTGTGTCAAGGTTTGCGCCTGTTCAATCGGTTCTGCAATCGGAGTTTGGATATGAGATTAGTGAGTAATTCTTTACATCCAAGAATACTTCTGAATCTGTCTGTTTTTTTGACCAAGTCTGGAACGATGCCTGAGTTGGAGTATTGATTGATCGTTTGAAGCTGATCTACCATGAGTTTGGAGTTGGTCTTGGAATCGTTGAAAAGTTGTTGTTATAAGCTTTTCATTTCAATCTTTACTTCGTAATTCTAAGGTATATTCAGTGAGATATAAGTGTTTCTTTTCGGTCAAGAAATGCTGGAAACTGTTAAAAACCAAAAACTTTAACCCTTGACCAAAATATAATTGTAGTTTCGGAAATGCCAAAAGCCAATCTCAGCCTTCCAGAACGTTGTTTTCAGTTGAATTCAGGTGAAGATGTGATATGTGGAAGCACAATGATATTTTTCTCCTTTTATGCATAAGTTTCATATGTGTAGTTATAGTTTAAGTTGCATATGTGCATGATAGTTGATGAATGTTTGATGATGTGAATCATGTTGGTGAAATAAATGTTAAGTTGTGGTCATACTAATTGTATGGTATTATGTGATGTATTGAGATGATGATGAGTATGAGAATGTGGTCTATATTGGACTAACGGGTTTAATGTAGTTCAATAACGACTAACGAGTCCAGATAGGTCCAAAGGTTATAAAGAGCTAACCGGATCTCGCAGATGGGTACAAAGGTTATAAAGATCTAACCGTACCTCATAAATGGGTTCAACGAGTATAAAGAGCTACTCGAACCTCGTATTGTGTGGACCTCTTGCCTATGACAAGGGAAGAATTGTATGTTATGATTTTGTATAGGAAAGATAGAAATGTGCTTGATGTGTCTGTTTTACATGTATGTTAACTATTGTATAAGAGTAGAAATTGTTCTGTGTTTCTGTGGGCAGATGTGATCTCCTCACTGAGTAATTCGTTACTCACCCCTCCTTTTTCCTTTACATGTGTTAATGAGGATCTAGAGTAGTTGTAAGTCTGTTTCTCTTTATAGTGTTATTTAAAACTCGAGTTTCTTTTTTTCTTTAAAGGATTTATTTGGTTTTAGCAATAAGTTGATTTTATTAGTATTATTAAAGACATATTTATTTATTGGAGTTAATAAGATTGATTTTAAAAAGTATGTTTGAGTAATATTACTCTGGGTATTGAGTTATAAAATTTGAAAAATGGTTTGTGACACGTTGTGTCATAAATGCGGGAGTGGGGTGTTACAAAGAGAACCGCAAAGGCCAATTTTGAACCAACATTTGCCATTTGGGCATTATAGAATTCTTGAAATCGATAAATATATACTTATTTATAAGTTAAAGTGGTGTATTGGATGCTGAACAATGACAATGTATGTTAGACTTAAATAGGTGCAATTGTTGAAAAACTAAAAAATAGGCCCAATTAAAATGGACCTTCCTCAAGTAGGAAATTGTAATTGTCATATATTGTTAACAAATAATTTTTTTTCCACAAACATTTGGTTCACACTTTACTGAGAGGGAAAAAAAACAAAAACAAAAAGATATATTATATTCTTCCATTTTTTTATAAATGTGACAAAAATAAGTAGGTTACAAAGTTTTAGTTTCTTAAAATATTTTATTCATTGTATAATTTAACACACTTCAACTGATAAATAAAATTTGCGTTTTATTATCAGTTATACAGAATTTAATAACTTCAAAATTCTAACAGAAATATGAGATCATTTTATATTTTTAACAAAATAAAACACATTATATTATTTTTCTTGTCATCAAAGTATAAATTACGAAGAAAATTTAAACTCCACCTAGAGCGAATCGAACATGTGAAATGTCAGAATCATTAGCAAATACATTATATTATAAAACACAAGGACTAGTAACTATATATTTATAATCTTCTATTTTACTAGCAAAAAAATAATTTAAAAGGCCACAGTTTAATACCATTTGAAGGCAAAATTATCATTAGTTAAGAGCGCATTAAGCATACATGGAAGGAGAATGATATTTATGATATTACAATCATATTCAAGATTGTATGGGAACAAATAGAAAGCAATATAATATGAAGTTTCCACCATTATCAATGACTCTGATACATAATAATTGGTATTAGTTTATCAAAGTTTTAAGATTTGTACTAAGATCAATAGGATATTTTTTTGAAGAGTTGAAGATTACTAAGGCCCTGTTCCTTTGCCAGTCGCTAGCGACATCGATTAAAATTGTGTTCGTTTGTTAGTCGCTGGACCTGCGACTAGCGATTAAAAATTTTAGCCGCTAAATTTTTTAGTGTTTCAAAATAGATTCAGCGACTGCTAATCGCTGCCGCTAGCGACTGGCAAACGAACATAACAAGCAACTGATAACAGTTGCAGCTAATCGCTGCCGCTAATCGCTGCCGCTAATCGCTGCCACTAATCGCTGCCGCTAATCACTGGCAAACGAACATGGCCTAAGCATGCTTATGATGCATATAATTTGTACAAGTGTGAGACTATACTTGAAAAAAGGAAAATAACAGTAGTTTAAATCCGTTAGCAAATAAGACTTAAGAAAAGAAGTTTTGTATAAATTCACTTTTTTCGATGTCTTCAGGAAATGATGCGTTTTTTTCTTCTGATGATGTAATAACTAGTATTTCATAGTTCTATATAATGAATTTGTAAATGCGATTTGTGTCATTGTTTAATATAAATATAGTATTTGTCGTAAAAGAAAATATTAATCTAAACTATTGTATGAAATACCTAGATACCATACGTATGCTTAAAATCTTATGAACTATTGGTACGTAATTCTAATTAAGATGCTATACGACCTTATACAATAACACGATTTTTTAACAAAACCACTCGATATTTTTTTTTTTCCCGCGAAATATAAAATCATTCAGTTACTGATATTAATTTTTGTAACGAACAAAAAAATGAATTGTCGTAATATATATTTAATAATTAAAATATTATACCTTAAATCCCAACCGTTGCAATACCTACGTACCTCTTCATGTTGTTATATACTTTAATTAGAAACAAATACCAAACAAACCGAAAAAATCGAAAAATAAAAAAATTAAACGATTTTCGAACCAAAAATCCCAAACTGCAAAAATATAAAACCGAACCGAACAAACCGAATGTCAAACTGAATTTTTGTTGTCCAGAAAAAATTGAAAACCGAATAAACCAAACGCCCACCCCTAATATATGTGATATTAATTATTTTAACCAACAAAAAAATGCGATATTATGTATTTAGTAATTAAAATATTTTACCTTAAATCTCAACCACCTACGTACCGAAAAAACCAAACTTTAAAAATTAAAAATCGAACCGAATAAATTGAATACCGAACCGAACCAAACTTTTGTCAAGTTCAGTTCGGTCAAAGAAAAAAAAAACCGAAAACACCAAAAACCGAACAAACCAAATAACCCCCTAATTTAATCTTGTGATAATTTAATATATTTTATTAATACGTAGATACCACACGATTTTGTTATTTCCTGCGTATTATAAAACTATTCAGTTTGTGATATTTTTTTATTTTTTTTTTAAAAAAGGAAAGAATTATGATATTATGTATTTAAATAATTAAAAAATGATATTAAAAAAAAAAAAAAAATTCCGAACCGTTGCTAATACCTACGTACCTCTTCATGTTATTATAAATATTAAGAAACAAACAAAAAAACATTTGCGCAACTTCTGTTAATTAAACACAATAATAGAGAAAAAAAGAGAGACAATGAACACTTCGGCTTTGAATCCAAATGCTTCTGCGTTTAGGCCACACTATTCCGACCCTCATTGTCTTTTTATCACTTTCTCCAATGGCTTACCTCTTACGGAAGGCCAAATTTTCCATTTCTTTAACAGGTAAGTTTATAAACCCTAAATTTAACAAAATCTGTATTTGGTTTTATAAATAGTTTTTTTATGTCTTTTGTGTTGTTTAAATGATTGATTTATCCGAAAATTACACCATTAACTTGCAACTCACGCTATAATCTTTTTTATATAATGACATAAAATACTTATTATATTTTTTCATATTAATGATTTTTACCACATTAATGAATTTGCATATTTTTTATGATAAAAGATACTGATTATAGTTTTCTTCGAAACGATAATTATTTTTTTTTCTCTAAAAAACGTCATCTAATTTTATGAGTCTAGAATATATAGAATTTTGGATTAAAAATTTTACAAAAAAAAAACAACTATTTTTAAGGATTTTACGTATTTTGTATAAGTTATGCTATATAGTCTCATAGTTTGTATAAGTTATGCTATAGTCTTATAGTCATTATAACTTACATTTTCATTTTACTAAAATATTAATAATTTACATATTTTGTATTATCTATATATATATAATTGGTTCGCTACGTAATCAAAATTTATGACAAAAATACTGACTAATAAAAATTTTCTTCTAAGAGTATGTTTTTCTTCCTAAAAAATGCCATCAAATTTTATGAGTCTATAATATATATTTTTGGATTAATTTTTTTTACACAAAACTATATTTTTAGTGATTTTACATATAGTCTCATAGTAAGTTTGTATAGGTTTTTTTATTTAATTTTTTTAAAAGTTTGATTAAGTATTATTTAAATGATTTTACATAATTTTGTATAAGTTATATGCTATAGTCTCATAGTTTTGTATAAGTATAAATTTGAATTAAAACATTATAACCTTCATTAATAATTTACATAGTTTTGTATCTATTATAATTGGTTTTTTGTTGATTTGTTATGATTTATTATAGATTGTATGCACCATACGTGGAGCATGTGTACGTTCATAAACCAAGACCTACTGCAGGACGAGTGGTGCAACCATCATTGTTTGGTAAAGTAATGTTTAAGACTCGTAACATACCAGATTTGATTTTGGGCACTCGTGAAAAAGTGTGCTTCTATGTTGAAGGAAGACCTCTTTACTGCAGAAGATTCGTTAATCAGAGCGATTTGAACCGCACCACTACTAATTAATAATCATTTTTAATGGTTATTATTTAGTGTTTTATTAAGTCAACGATGAAACTCTTACATGTTGTTGTTTTAATAATTACATGAATAATGGTTTGTTTATCATGTGTAATGGGATTTACAATATTTAATAAAAATCGTTGACAAACTATTTAAATTTTGTCTTATGTTTTTTTTTCTTACTTGATATTGTCTTATATTATTTATGCATATACTTTTTATGTTAATTTTTAAATTGATAGTGTATTAATTGTTTTTATTAGTTAGTTTTTACAGTTTATGAGTAATAGTTTACTACTTTTGTCTTAAATTCTTATAGTATACTCTTTTTCGATATTGTCTTATATTAATTATGCATATAATTTTATGTTAAGTTTTAAAATTGATAGTGTATTAATTTTGTTTTTAATTAGTGTATTATAACAAATTACATGAATAATTTTTATGTAATTTACTACTTCTCATATTAAAAGTTATAAAAAGACATTATTACACTCTCAAAATATAACTATTTATGTACTGTCTTATGTTCTTATTGTTCTCTTTTTCTATATTGTCTTATATTATTTATGCAAATATACGTTTATGTTAATTTTTAAATTGATAATGTATTAGCTTTTTTTTTTTTTAATTAGTGTGTTTGTACAGTTTATGAATAATTTTATGTAGTTTACTACTTCTCATAATAAAAGTTATAAAAAGTCATTATTACACTCTCAAAAGATTGCGATATATATATATATATATATATATATATATATATATATTGTCTTATATTCTTATATTTTACTCTTTTTCGATATTGTCCCATATTATTTATGCATATATACGTTTATGTTAATTATTTAATACTGATAGTGTATTAATATATTTTTTTAATTAGTTAGTTTTTACAGTTTATGATAATTTTATGTAGTTTACTACTTCTCATAATAAAAGTTATAAAAAGACATTATTACACTCTCAAAAGATTACTATTTATTCCGACCAAAAAAAAAAAAAGATTACTATTTATGTACTGTCTTATGTTCTTATTTTTTCTCTTTTTAGATATTGTCTTAATATTATTTATGCATATAATTTTATGTTAATTTTTAAATTGATGGTGTATTATAAATATAGTTTTTTTTAATTAGTTAGTTTTTACAGTTTATGAATAATTTTAAATGAGGTTTTAGCAATAAGACTGTTGTTTTAATAATAATTTCATGAATATTGAGTCCGTTTTAATGTATAATTAATGTAGTTTCATAAAAATTAGATATATTAAATGATGGTTTTGTATTTTATTAAACAATATACAAATATCTTGAACATCAATAATTTTGGTAATAGTAAAACGCATTAAATAATGATAATTATGATGGAACTAAACACACAACTTAAATAAAAAACTGAATTAAATCCACACGAAAAGGTGACAAAAAAAAATCACATGAAAAATTATTTATGTGTGTATCTTTAAGCTAAATCACTTGTAGAATGGAAGTAATAGTTTGAGTCAAAGTTAACAAGAGGAGAACAACCGCAGCCACCGTGGCAGTTCCAGTCCAAAGATTTTTGAAGTAAACTCGCCGCAATGTTGCGACGGATCTGTTAAAACGACTTTCATAGTGTTTGTTAAGGGCTTCAGAAATTGGATAATAGTATGATCCAAAAACCACAAGTCCTAAAGACAACTTGTTCACCATTTCTGCTACTGATCCTTGATGTCCCAACCAGTTTTTTACCACTCCTTTTCATGTAAAATATATAAAATTTATTAAGAATATATTATAAATGAAAAATTAAGTATAAGTAAAGAATTGTTCAAACTTGGTTTAAACCAAACCAAATTATTCTCTATAAGATATATTGTGTATTATATTATAGTTAAAATTCATGTAAATCTAATAGAATAAAAATAAATCTTATATTATAGTTAAGATTCATGTAAATCATCTAATACAAATCTTGAATACAAAACAGAATTGTAAGTAAAAATGACATAAAAATGAAAAAAGATTGCAATTGTACAATTTTTTTTAGTATGATGCAATTCTACAATTATCAACTTTTCTCCTCAAATATTGAAACTAATTATAATAAAGCTCAAAACTTCTATAATTTTTATAAAAATTGGTATCACTCAAAAATTAGATAAAATTAATCAAAACCAAGTAAACTAAACCGACGTTTACTAACTTTAATTAATTGTTTAAAAAAATCTTTAAAACTTATATATAATTTACCAGAAAACTACATCTAAACCTAAATAGGGAAAAACCCAAAAACATAGATTTATCCATTTGTTGTAATTCATCTCATATTTAAACCAATCATTCCAAAAAAAAAAAATTAAGCACCACCAAATTCCAAAGAGAACTAGTCATAAATATTAGTAGAGTAAGTACAAATTTTCATCTCTATTCTAATTTTAAAACTTTAATTAAAATATAGATTAGATTTTTTTAAAAAATTATGCAAAACCGTCATTATTTTTTTATATTTCAGATTGTAGTCTTTAAAATTTTATAATCGACTCTGTCAAATTTTTAATGTCTGAGCACTGGTTTTAAAAATTTGCACCTTTATTCAAATTTTAAACTTTTAGTTTAAAAACGATTAACAAAATTGTCTCTTTTTTTCTATTCATTTTAGATTGCAGCTTTTAAAAACTCAAAATCGACTGTTTACCTTTCTTGACAAGCAAGTCAACATCTTGTTCAGTGTCAATAAGAAAATCCAAGAAAGTGATGTAGTTACAAACAACAGCTGTTTTAGGATAATGACATTGTTCAAGTGCCATTAAATTTCTCATAACTCTCTCAGTATTGTCTTCTGCTATAAAACAAGGCATTTTCAAAATCCCTCTTTCAAATTTTATCACTAATGATAAATCATCATCACTCAAATCCAAAAAATCAACACCAACACTATCTAGTTTATCTGCATTATACAAACTCTTTATAGATTGATTAGTACTAATTTGTGTTTCAATCAAACCAAGTGTTTCAATACGGACACGTCTAAATAAATCAGTGAAATTTAAAAAATTAACATTTTCTCTAATCTTTCCTTTAAACCCAAAAGCTTGAAGAGTAATGTCACGAAATGTATATTCCTCAATTTCATTATTTTGGAATTGAGTTCGAAAAATATTCTCTAAAAGCCAATAAGGGATTTGATTCTCAATCAAAATTAAATCTTCGAAAATTGTTTTCATGAGACAAGGCTCATGAAAAATAATATCTTTTTGTTTGAAAATAGTGTTAGTGTTTTGAGGTGTTCCTGTTTGAATCAAGAACCCTATTACGAATACGGCGTCGTATAAGATCATTTCCAAGAATTCATGTGATTCAATCCAATCTGTTGATTCAGCGTAGTTTTCTCTTAAGAATTTCTCAGTTCCTAAAAGAATTGCTTTCAAATATTGGAGAGTTTTCATTCCATAATGTTTTGCGATCAGCTTAAAATATTTCTTCTTGTGAATCTCCATGTTCATATAGTCCAAATATCTGAAATTAATATTCGAAACGCATTAGTTTAAACCAGGACTGGTCCTGAGGCCAACCAGAGCAAGTAAGAGCATGCGGTACATTTTATATTTTCAAATTTTTACTTTAAGAACCGATCCATTTTTCAAAATTTTAGTTTAAGAACCGACCCATGTTTTCAGTTTTAGATTGCGACTTTTAAAATCTCATGACCGGCACTGGTTTAAACCTTAAGTTAAAAACTTACTATATACATCCACAACGTAATGTTTCAAACATAAATAATTAGTATTATGATACTAGTTATATACTCCGTCCGTTTCAAAATAACTATCACTACAAAGAAAACACGCTTACCCTAACGGACAAAACCGTCAGAAATCCGTCACGAATGATCATTCCTGACAGAAACCTGACGAAGTTTGTCCGTCATGACTAGATGGTCAGTTATGAAATATCCGTCTGGAATTCCTGACGGCTTCCTTACGGATACTTGCTGACGGAATACCCGTCAATAAGTAATTCGTCAGCATTCCGTCAGTAATCCGTCAGTAATCCATAACACCACACACATATTCGTCGTTCAAAAGATTTGTATATGGATCCATTCTTTCACCATCCATCTATGGTTGAAAATAAGGAGAAGTAGACATATTTTTTTTTGTAAAATATATATGTTGAATGTGTGAAGAATGAAGGTGGAGTGGTCTATTTTTATAGGCGTTTTTTTTTGTGACGAAATCCTGACGGATATATCCATAAGGTAATACGAATATAACCGTTGGCAACGATTATAAACGGCTACTTTGTACCAAACAAATTTCCTGACGAATATGTCCGTAAGGAATTTATTTTTTAACAAAAGTTCGTTTGCATAGTAAATGTTTTACAAAGTAACTCCACAAAATACTATAAAAACAAGTTTATATTTCAAAAATACAGCACACTCCCAATTATCTCCAAAATACCATTAAAGTGTCTTTAAATGTTTTAAATTTGATTTTTTTGGATTTGAATTCACTAACTAAAATTTAGAGTAAAGTATTGAAGGAGTTAGAATTTAAATTTAAAATTTTTTATACTATTTAAATTTTATGATATTTTTTGGAACAAGAATATTTTTGTTGGTATTTTTGAAAATTACCAAAATTTAGATGGTATTAGATATAGTATATTAACATTTAAACACTACAATCAAGTATACAATAATTTAGCATGTAAATGTAATCATAAATTAAAAAAATAATACCTTAAATCGGTTTTAGCGAGTTTAAGAGCTTCAGCTTTCTTAGAATGGTGAAGTGGACCAATTAAAAGCATTTGAGGAGTGTAAGCTTCAGGGTTCACTTTTCTTAACCGGTTTGGTACTCTATAGATAGAACAATTTTCATGGTTGAACACAGTAGGCCATAAACCGGGAATCTCAATTTCAGAAAGAGAATCCGGTTTAATCTTGGTCGGTTTAGTCATGTCTGAAAGTATTGTAGTTTTCAGTTGTTTCATAGTCAGGATAATGAGATCCTATACTCCATCTAGGTTTGCTACTAGTTTTGGTTTCTTTCCCTTTGTTTGGATTCTGAACCGAAGTCGAAGCTGAGATTTTCGAGATCCCAAATAAAATAAAATAAAAAATATTTAGTTTTTTGTTGTATAGCAATACATATATAATAAATATAGAATGAAAAATAATTTAGAAAAATTCACATTTTCAAAACGTATAAAATAAAAATAACAATAGTTTTAATTGATATAATAATATATTTGTTATAATTTTTTTTGACCAATATATTATATCATTGAATTTAGTGATTGAAATTTCATAAATTAGCGATCCTATAGTTTTGAAAATTTCATACCAATGTGTTCAGATTCAACACTTGTTGGAATCGGTTTTGGTTCATTATTAGTTAGATCCAAGCCGGGGATTGGTGTCTTAACTTCTGATTGATCCATTAGCGGTTGCTTCTCCTACAAGTAAGCATTCAAAATATATAAACAATAATTAATTTGTCACCTTAAATGTAATATTTTTTTTCTTAAATTAGTTCATAGTAATTTTAAACCAATAACGTTCAATAAATTTATTGTTTTAATCAATATTTTTTATTTATTAAAAAAATTTGCATTGAAAATCTAAAATATTTATTAATTTGAAACAAGAAATTTTTTTAGAAATTTTTCTAATAAAAACAGAGGGAGTATAATTAATTTATATGATGAAAGAGTGGATCTTATATTTTTGTAAAAGTAGTGTCGATATATATGGTTTTTTTTATATATATATTTCAATCAATATTATTAGACTTATCACATATATATAACTAAAATAAAAAAGGAGATGACGATAATATATATAATCAATTTAATTAAAGTATAAAAAGACATAAACAAAGAAATTTAATTAACCTTGTCCATGGATGTTGAATCGCTGATAAGTGACATTTTGAGAGATAGATTGAAGAGAATGTTGTGTATGTGTTTACTATAATACATTGTTAGGGTTTATATAAGATTACAAAAAAAGAGAATATAATAAATGACGTGAATGTGAAGTTATTTAATTAAAGCATTTTTGGGTTGCTTGAAGATTATTTCAACTTTTTACAGTTCTTTATTTGCTTTTGTTTTATTGATCATTTGAGCAAAGAAATATGCTGTACGGATTTAAAGAAAAATGTTCAACGTGAAACTCATGTTAATTAATTGCGTCTATATTACTTTGGATCACAGCTTTATTATCAAAGTGTTAATTTATTTAACAAGGGCCGGGCAAAAAAACCGTACCCGAAAAAACCGAACCGCAACGTACCATAATTAAGTGGTTCGGTTCAGTTTTGGTTTAACTTAAAACCCGTTAGGTTAGGATAACAAAACTATTTCGGTGGTGCGGTTAAAAACCGTAAAATCATTTGGGTTTTTCAGTTTTCATATTGACTATATATATATATATATATATATAGTTATATTCAAATTGACTATATAAAAAACTAGTTAGAATTATTATAAAGTAAGAAAGAATAATTTTAGTTCATATACACAACATTTATATTCATGATTCTTTTTATTTTGCTTTTTTTTTTCAAACGTTTGTAACAGATATATATAAGTTTTTTTTAATCTAACTCAAATTTTAATAGATTAGATTTTGATATTTAGAATTTATTTTGAACATTTTACATTTTTTATTAATTTCATATGTATATTTTTATTTAGTATTTGTTGTAATGTCTTATAATTTCAAATATAAAACTGGAATTGAAACCAAATCAAACTAAATTGATATTTTTTTAAAAAAACATTTATAAGGTTTTCTTTTTTTCAAAACCGTTTAAACCGTAAACCGAAAAAATCGAACCGAAACCAGACCGTAACCGGATTTTAAACCGAATGGTGCTAGTTTTCATAAAACCGAAAAACCGGAAAACTGAAAAAATTAAATTGTAACCGAACCATAAACCAGAATGCCTAGCCCGATGTTTAACGTGTAAATTCATATATTAATTGCCAAAAAAGAATTTTGTTTGCAAACTAATAACTTTATTTATTAAATTGAATATACCTATAGTAGAAGGTTTCCACAAAATACCACAAAAATAAATTTATATTCTAATTAATATACATACCATACACTCTCACTGCTTATTCTAAAAATACCATTAAACATGTTTTATTTTAGAAAAACCACAAATATAAATTTTATATCTTTAGACATTAAATTTTTAGATTTACTACTTTTTTTTTAATGATAAACCGTGGGAGTTCCGAGCCTTTGGCCCATAATCTTCCCCGGTGTCCGGAGCCAGCCGTTGATAATACCTATTTAAATCGTAAATCACTCCTCCCAAGAGATTTGAACTAGTAATCTTGAATACTCCAAAAAGTGTCTCAACCACTAGACCAAAGTCCCTTGGTTAGATTTAATTTTACGATTAGGGTTTATGATTTGAGTTTAAAGTTTTAATGTTATTCAAAATTTTGGTATTTTATGAACAAAAATATTTTTTAATAAAATGGAGAATAAGTTTTGTTTTTTTTTTCAAATTAAAACTAAAAAATATAAAAACCACTTGATAGCTAAGAATGAAATAAAACAAACAACACGTAAAAAGCTTTATTTATGATCAACAAAACAATCGAGTCAAAGAGAAAAACAAACCAAACATATATAGTTTCATAATATGAAACAAATAAAAAAAACCAAATATAGTTTTATTTTCAAGTACTTAAGAGTAAAACAACATACAAATCATTTAGGTGGTGGTGGAGATGGAGATGGAGACTTATTGCCTCCTTGAATCACTTGAAGAACAGAAGCAACTGCCTGAATCAAAGTCAACACAAGAAGAACAACAGCAGCTATTGTGGCAGTTCCTGTCCAAAGATTACTAAAGTAAACTCTTCGAAGAGTGGCTAAAGATCTGTTGAAACGGCTGTCATAATGTTTGTTTAGGGCTTCAGAAATTGGATAATAGTAAGATCCAAAATCAACAATTCCAAGACATAACTTGTTTACCATATCTGCTACTGATCCATGATGTCCTAACCAGTTCTTGACCACTCCTTTTGTTTAATGTAAAATGACAAATAATTTGTTAGAAGTATCATAAGTGTATCAAAACAAAGATTCTTTACCAAGGACTTTCGCTAATGGTTGAGACAGTCTTTGAAGTGTTTAAGGTCACTAGTTCAAACCCCTTGAGAGGAGTGATTTACGTCTTAAATAAGTATTATCAACGGCTGGCTCTAGGCACCGGGGGAGATTATGGGCCAAAGGCTCAGAACTTCCACGGTTTATCAAAAAAAAAGAAAAAAAAGAAAAACAAATATTGATATATAGAGCCAATCCTCAATGTATTTCGATAAGGTAATGAGTTTGGTTTAAAATTTTTTTTTTTGATATATGAATTATCGAATTTTTAGACCGTGAAAACTTTTTTTTTTTATAAATGGTGATTCTGGATCAATATTTTCAGTTTTATGGTTTTTCGGTTTTTATACAAAGTAAACCATTTAAATCCATTTTAAATATGGTTTGGTTTCAGTTATATTCGATTTCAGTTTTCTATTTTAGTTTCGATTCGTTTTTTTGTTCAAAAATTCATAAAAATATATATAAATAATGATTTATTTGACGTTTATTTGTTTAATACATAAAATATATATCTTTCACATACATATAACTATAAAAGTACAAAATTCTCTGTACTTTCAGTTTATTTGGTTTTAATTTTTTCAGTTAATAGAAAAACAGTTTCACTTTAAAAATTCTTGGTTTCTGAAATGATCAAATCTATATGCTTTTAAAAAGAACTTTGGTTTGGTCAGTTAGATTTTTTTCAGTTCTTGTTTATTTGCCTACTCCTAAAATTTATATAAAAAATTAACCCCAAAACTGAAAAAAAACTTTACGACCCAACTCTGAAAACTCTAATTCTTAGGGGCGGGCATTCGGTTTTTGGTTTTTCATTTTTGAACTTCGGTTTTTCTGTTCGAAAATCTTAATTTCGGTTAAATTTTTGGTTTTTTCGGTTTGTTCCGTTCGGTTAATTTAGGAAAAAAAAGAAAAATTATTGCCGAACCAAGCCGTAAACCGAACTAAAATAAAAATTATGCTGAATTGAACCGAACTAACCGAATAAACCGAACCGAACTAACCGTACGAATTCCTATTGGTTAGTTATGAAATAGATAAATGAGAAGTGATTTTACCTTTCTTGACAAGCAAGTCAACATCTTTGTCATTATCAATGAGAAAATCCAAGAAGGCAATGTAGTTACAAACAAAAGCTGTTTTGTGATAAAGACATTGTTCAAGTGCCATTAAATTCCTCAGAATCCTCTCAGTGTTGTCATCTGCTGTTAACCAATGCATTTTCAAGGTTCCACCTTCAAATTTAATCACCAATGATACATCATTTTGTTCATCCACATTCACAAAATCTACTCCTGCACTATCTAACTCATCTGCATTATGCAAACTCGTTATGCTCTTAGGTTCATTGTCCATTAACATTTTGATATCTTCTTTGTTCAAACCAAGTGTTTCAACACGGACACGTCTAAACAAATCTGTAAAATGTCTGAATTTTACTTCTTCTTTGAGTTTTCCTTCAAGCTGAAAAGCTTTAAGAGTAATGTTATGAAGTGTTTCTTTAGTTTTATGAATTAAGAACTCATAAAGAACCTCTAGAAGATGATAAGGGATTTGGTTTTCAAGTAATACTAAATCTTCTATGATAGTGTTTATAAGACAAGGCTCTTGGAAAAGAATATCTTCATTAATCTTGGTTATGTTTTGAGATGATCCTAGTTGAATCAAGAACCCTAATATGAATACTGAGTCATGAAGGATCATGTTCTTGAAATATTGTGATTCAATCCAATCTGTTGATTCTGCATAGCTTTCTCTTATGAATTTTTCATCTCTTTCAATGATTTTCTTGAACTCTTGGATGGTTTTTTCTCCATATGTAGTTGCAATGTTTTCAAGATACTTTTTCTTGTGAAGCTCCATATTAATATAGTCCAAATATCTAGAACAAAGTTCAAAAACATTAATTAGCAGTTAAAATAATATATGTCACTGTCTTAAACATAAATTGTTAACATAAACACAAAACCTAAAATAAAAAAGAAATTTCATAAAATACCACAAAAAATAGTCTATATTTCAAAAATATAACATATTTTCTATTGCTCTAAAAATATCACACGATTCCGAAAATATCATTAGAATGATATTTTTATAATAATACAACATACATAAAAAAATTGAACTAAATATTTTGGATTTTTTCTTTTTTTGATGATCCTGGTATCCGGAGCCCGAAGGACTCCGACTAGGTCCAAAGCGTTCGCAGTCGCCAAGGGTATCCAAGAGGGCCGCCGAAATTCATCCCATGTTAATTGACAGTGGTCGGGATTCGAACCAACTTTAGATACACTAATTTGAGTTTAGTATTTAGTTTTGAAGGGATTACGATTTAGTTTTGGGGTCTAGAGTTTAAATTTAGAGTTTTAGTTTTATTTTAAATATGTGATATTTTTGAAACATATATTTTGTTGTATTCTTGAAATTATTATGAATGCATGATATTTTTTGGAACCAACTTTAAGAAATAATATTTGTTTAGAATTCCCCTATAAAAATCAATATGATATTTGAAACAAAAATACATAGAAACACTATGATTAAATACAAAAATTTAGCAAAGTAAACATAACCACAAAATTATATATATATATATATATTTTTTTTTTTTTTAAAAAAAATATTAATTTATAGAAGTTATATTGTATGTACCTTAAATCGGTTTTGGCAAGTGAAAGAGCTTCATTTTTCTTAGAATGGTGAAGAGGACCAATTAAAAGCATTTGAGGAGTGTAAGCTTCAGGGTTCACTCTTCTTAACCGGTTTGGCACTCTAAAAATGCAACAAAACTCATGGCTAAATGAAGAAGGCCATAAACCGGGAATCGTAGATTGAGAAGAAGAATCCGGTTTAGTATTAACCGGTTTAGTGAACTTTGTATTCACATTTATAGGAATAATAGGATCATTAAAGCTAGAACGAATCCCAAGGCTCCTCATATTCATGTGATTATCCTGTAGGAGATTAGGAGTAGTCAATAGATATAATTAAGAAACCATAATTTTTCATGAGTCTAGAATAGTGCCAGTTCGGATCAAAATAACGCTTAAAGCATGGTTAAAAATTGATGCCCTCAAATAAAGCTAAACTCGATGTATTCGACCATGGTACCAAAGTGTTTCTAATAAATTTAGTGCTTTAACATTTATATAAATTTTGGCGCATAAAACCCTTACTTTACGAGCTTTACCCTAATGCCACCCTTTATTTTGACCATACTCCTTATACGTTTCATCACCATTGACATTTTAAAGATTTTTTTTTCTTTATTTTAAATGACATTTTCAAGTGTCTATACACATATTTGCAGTATAATTTCTGATTAGTTGAATTAATTACTTTTGATAATGTTGTTTAGTAGCAAGCTGTAATATCAATAAAATTAATATGATTTAATAATTTTCTTGCAAAAAAAGTTAATTACCAAATAATGAAACCGATAAATTATTATTTTAACAAAGATCAAATAATTTAGTGGTTGTGTCACCGCTGTTGTCTTGTTACCAGACCAGAGTTCGAATCTGACTACTCACATAACGAATACATTTTCTCATGTTTATAGAATTTAGGCTACTGGGCCAGTCAGCTGTAGCCCAGAAATCAATGTTAAAAAAAAATCACTTGCCTTTGTTCCTTGTTCTTGATCCACCATCAATGGTTGCTTCTCCTGTAGGAGATCAGGAGTAGTCAATAGATATAAGAAAACATATATAATTTTTACTTTAAACTATATATATATATATATATATATATATAATTTTTCTTGAGTCTTAACCATACTCCTTATACGTTTCATTTACAATTGACATTTTAGTGGTTTTTTTTTCTTCTTTATTTTTAATGATATTTTCAAGTGTATGCAAATATTTGCAGTATACAGTGTAATTTCTGATTAGTTGAATTAATTATTTGTGATAATGTTGTTTTGTAGCAAGCCGTAATATCAATAAAATTAATATGATTTAATAATTTTTGTGCAAAAACATTAAATATCAAATAATATGAAAACCCATAAATTATTACTATATAAATACCACTTATTTTATTTTTTGAACAAATATAAATACCACTTATTAAAGCATCCTAAATGCTTGTATAAACCTAGTTGAAATACTTAAGTAATTACTTAAATATTGTTTGATAAAAGACTGATCTTATATAACCAAAAGACATAAAAAAATTTGTTAACCGTTTAGTCACATATCTTGTATTTTACATAGTATGATGATATATTTTTATATGTAAATTACTAACATACGAAACTTTTGTTTTCTTGCTTAAAATGTAGTAAGTGAGAAGTATTGAAAATAAAATGTAATTAAGAAGATCCGAGGATTAAATTTCATAATCATATGTATAAATTTAAATAAGGAGAATCCGGTTTAGTTATCTCCAGTCGACAACGTCGACAGTCTGGTGTCGACTAAGCTTCGGAGCTGCTATTGGGCCACCGGAGATTTTATCCTGGTGGCATTCGCAGATTCTTCAATGGCAGCGCGGTTGAAGTGTTCTACTTCAGAAACTAGGGTTTTCTAGGGTTTTCATTCATGGGTTCGGGTATGATTGGATCTTAGTTAGCCCAATCCGATTTTGATTGTGTTTGGTTAGGGTTTTTGTTTTGAGTTTTTAGATTTGGGCTGAGGATGTATTAGGTGTTAAATCTAGTGTAATAATATTTTAAGTATTAATTGAAAATCCTTTTTGAAAAGAAAAAAGAATCCAGATTAGTTGTAACCGGTTTAGTAAATCTAGTTTCATTCTCATTATTGGGTTGCTCCAAAATCATTTCTTGTGGTTCGTTAAATTCACTTAGCTTTGTTCCATGTTCTAGATCCATCAATGGTTGCTTTTCCTATATAGAGAGATTAGGAGTAGTCAATAGATATAAGAAAACATAATTTTTCTTGAGTCTTAACCATACTTCTTATACGTTTCAATACAATTAACATTTTAAATAAAAAAATTTTCACGTTAATCTCTGAACCACAACGGGACGGTCAAATAACATAAACTCCACAAATAGAAGAAAATGCACTCGATTTGCGAATAGTCAGACCAAGTTCTATCTCTGGTCTGGTAACAAGGCAATATCGATGACAGAACCACTTGATCTTTGTTAAGATTTTCAGTTTATTTTAAATATAGGTGAAAGTGTTGAATAAAAAATGTAAGAAAAACCGAGGATTAAACTTCGTAAATATATATATGAAATTAATTAAGAAGATCAAACTAAATAATAAAACAAATAAATAGATAATACCTTGTCCATATATGCTGAATTTCTGATAAATAAGATTAAAGAAACATTTGCTTTTATGAAATTTATTTAATGGTGCATTGTGGAGGAGGATCCAAATGGGTTTATATAATATAAATTATGTGAATATGAAGCTATTTAATTCAAGCATTTTTTATATTGCTTCTGACAACAGTAAGTCATATAAACTTTTTCAAGTACTTTATTTGTTTTTGTTTTATGTATCTTTGGAGCAAAGAATTATGCTGTCAGAAAAACAAAAGTCCAACGAGAAACTCATTAGGCCAACATATAATTCTCATACAAGTTTCTAACATATCTTAATAGTACATTTATTATAAAAATGTACTATATTTCATAGTGCAATCTATGATGTACTATGAACTAAAGTTAGATTAAATTGGATTATAACCAACTAGTCCATTTCTATTACATGTATATAAATGTACTATAAATAGGGTTATAACCAATTAATTCAAAATTTTTAGTGATTTTGACGTTATTGTCAAACAATGATCAATTGATGCATAATGATAATTAACAAGTTTCTACCCATTGTAGTTGTTATAAAGACTGTAAAAAATTATACTAAAGCAAATTTTATACTTTGTCAAAATGGTAAAATAATCATGAACTATAACTAACTAATTCAAAACTTTTAGTGGTTTTCACGTTATTGTAAAACTATGATTAATTATTGGTAATTAACAAGTTTCAATCCATTGCACTTGTTATAGAGACTCTGAGTAATCATACTAAAGCAAATTTCATATTTTGTCAAATTGGCAAAAAATCATGGACTCTCACCAACTAATTCAAAATTTTTAGTGATTTTGACGTTATTGTCAAACTATAATAAATTAATGCGTAGTAATAATTAACAAGTTTCAAACTATTTCATAGATCACTATGCATTAATTGNTCACTATGCATTAATTGATCGTAGTTTTACAATAACGTCAAAATTACTAAAATTTTTGAATTAGTGGGTTATAGTCCGTGATTTTTTTCCAGTTTGACTAAGTATAAAATTTCTTTAGTATGATTTCATAGAGTCTTTACAACAACTACAATGAGT
>OVBE01002756.1:0-29399 GCA_900406425.1 Iberis pinnata | reverse complement strand
TAGACGTAACAACCTCGGTTTTGGTCAAAAGGGTTGACCGGAAACGGGGTGTTACACAAAGCGCCTTCATCAGCGGGCATCTTCTTCTTGAGAATGTCATTCTAGCCTGGAGGTATTCAAGGACTATCACAAAACCAATATCTCTCCATGTTGCACCTTAAAGTTAGACATTGCCAAAGCTTTTGACACGATTCACTGGGGCTTCATCACATCTATGCTCCATGCCATGGCTTTCCCTCCTACATTCATTCACTGGATCCACCTTTGTCTCTCCATTGCTACGTTCTCCATCTCAGTAGATGGTGAACCAACGGGTTATTTCCCCAGCTCTAGGGGAATTCGACAAGGTTGTGCTCTTTCACCCTATCTTTATGTCATTGCTACTAATGTTTTGTCCAAGCTTTTAGATGAAGCTACAACCTCAGGTCTTATTGGTTATCACCCCAGCTGCCACGATCTCGCTCTTATTTACCTTTCATTTTCGGACGATATTCTCATCTTCTTTAACGGTCGGCCAACTTCGATACAAGGTATTCTCTAAGTTATGGATAGTTTTGGTCAAGCCTCTGGGCTCCATGTCAACTTTAGCAAGTCTTCCGTCTTCCTCACTGGCTCACCTTCCATGCAACTCCAGCACGTCATCGATTCTCTTGGGTTTCAATGCGAAGCCCTCCCAATTGGGTACCTAAGTCTGCCTCTTACATCAAGGCGGCTAACAATAGATGATTTCTCCCCATTGATAGATCGCGTAAGTACGCGCTTTAACTCTTGGACGTCTAAGATGATATCCTTTTTGGGTCGGTTGCAGCTCATCAATTCTGTCATCATCAGTACTATCAACTTCTGGCAGTCTGCTTTTCGTCTTCCAAGACGCTGCCTTCAGGTTTTAGAGAGCTTGTGTAGTAATTTCCTATGGTCAGGAACTCCGTCTAATCACACCATGGCAAAGGTAAGCTGGACATATTTGTGTACTCCTCGCTCCGACGGTGGGTTAGGTATTAGACGGCTAGAGGATACGGCTACGGTATAATCCTTGTTCTTGATTTGGCGCCTTCACTCCCGTCCTTCTCTTTGGTCATCGTGGACGAGACATAACCTTCTTCATCAAGCCACATTCTGGGATGCTGCGACCACCCGAGGATCTTGGCTATGGCGTAAGCTTCTCAAGTTTCGACCTCTTGCCACGCAGTTCTTAAGGTATGACATTGACAATGGTCTTAATAGATCCTTTTTGTTCAATTGTTGGTCCCCTTTGGGACCTTTGTTTGCTCGTTTTGGTGAAACATGTATTCGTGAATTTGGGATTCCACGGCATGCTACGATCGCAGTGGTAGGAATGGCGACGACTTGGCGACTTAGAAGACCTCGCCTAGTATTACTTCATACCACTTACGACCAACTCACACCCATCCCTCTGCCCACTATAACAGCTGGTCCGGATAAGCCAAAATGGCGTCATGCTACCAATGTTTACAAAGACTTCTTCTCTGCATCACACACGTGGACACTGATCAGGCGTTCTGCACCCTTACGGTCATGGGCTTCCTCTATTTGGTTTTTCAGTCTATTCTTTGTTATGCATTCATCTCTTGGCTTGCTGTTCTTGACAGGTTATCGACTGGGCACCTAATGCGGACCTGGGGACGTAATCAACCGTGTGTACTTTGTGGGGAGACAGATGAAACAAGAGATCACATCTTCTTCACGTGCCCTTACTCCTACACACTCTGTTCGGGTGTAGCATTGCCCTTGCTGCACAATCAGCTCAACTCGGATTGGTCCATCTCACTCAACTCTCTTCGCTGTCATTCACTAACTCGACATGACTTAATCCTCTTACGGCTATCTTTCCAGTCAGTCATTTACTACCACGGACGTCAGCCTCAATCCTATCAGGTGCTCCACCTCCTTATCATCTGCACCATCCATGATCGGATCAAGAGTCTAGCTTACCCGAAAAGTTTCGCTCTCTCTACGTTGAGCACTAGATGGCAGCATCTTCATCTGCTTTGATGGATCTTCATGCCTCCCTTTCTTTTTTGGCCTCTTTCTGTCTTGCTTGTTTACTTTTGCGGTGGTGTTTGCAGGGGGTACTCTTTTTCCTGTATCTAGTTTTGTCCCACTGGGTTTTCTAGATACAGGTTTTAACGAGGCCTCCTACAACACCACTATACACCGCTAGAGCTTCTTCTTTTGGCTTATTCCTATTTCGACAAGCCTATTCTTTTGTAAATATACAACTTATTTTTGATCAATAAATTTAACATTTCATCAAAAAAGTTTAAATTAAAATAACTAATAATAAATAAATTTTTTTATTATACTTTAAATATATCTTAATGGGTTTAAATGAGTCTTAATTAGTCTAAATGAGTTAAAGGGTCTCTGATGGGTTTAAATGGGTAACCAGATTAGACCTTATAACTTAAATGGATGAAAGTCTCTCGTGTCCCTAATGAGAAGAAAAAGATCTCCAATTGACATTTTAATCTATCATGTCCCACTCCTTTAATGAAATAATGGATGGACAATTTTGCCATTCCGTTTAATAATTAAAAGAAAGAAAAAAAAATTAATTCCAATTGATTCCATCGAAGCAACCCAAAGCCTCCACCTTGTTTCACGTTGAACCAACCCAACGCCTCCATGTTCTTCTTCATCTTTTTCTTTCTTTAATTTAGGGATTTCAAATAGTAAATGAGATTTGTCAAAAAAAAAAGTAAATGAGTTTGATTTTAGAGATTTTAATGAATCTTAGACACCCATAGGTGGAATTACATGTAGTAATAGTCTAGTAGGGTTATCCTATAAATTTGTGGTTTCATATGTGAAAATAGATATGAATCGTGGTAAAGAACACTTTTGCGAAATAGAACAATTTGGGATAACTTGGGATAACCAGGTTTAACTACTTTGACTATATTAACTAGGAGTAACTTGGGTTAATTACGTATACATGATTAACTTGGGGTAACTTATATAACTATGTTTATTGGATTAACTTAGAATAACTTGATTTACTAATATTTTTAAAATTTTGCAGAGGATAATGGAGAAAAGGCGAGGTACAATTATCATTTTTGACTAGGAGGATTTTATACGAGAGACGGAGACGAGTTACTATGGAATAAAAAAGAACCTTATCTTTATTCTATAATGATGGATGATTTAACATATTCTTTGTTTTGTAATAAACTATGCGAGAAGATGATGTTAAATGGGGATACGACAAAGTTGAAGATAAGTTACTATCCATTGTACGTAACTACGAAGACGCCAATATATATCATTGGAGATGAAGATGTTTGTTGTTATGTGGAAGGAGGGGAGAAAAGAAATGTTTTGAATGTGGAGCAAGAATCCCAAATTTCTTTGCAACCTGTAAGAGAGGACAGATGGAGTGGGTTTAACTTTTTGAATGAGGGAATGGGAAGTAATCGAGTTCCAAATGAGGGTGGTGATCCTACCCATGATCCTATTAATACACTTGGTGAACCATAAGAAGAATATGCATTGTTGGACAATGTTCCTTACATTTCACAAGACAATGGTCCTTGCAATTCACAAGGTAATATTGATACAGGTGAAGATATTGGGTATGAAGAAAATTGTGGTTTGCCTAATGATGATTAGGGCACATGTGATACAAAAGGAAATGAGGTTGTTAGTATAGAATGGGAAGATGGCCTTGATATTAGAGTAGGTCAGGAATTTGAGAGCAAGAATGCATTCAAAGACTTAGTAGAAAGAGTTGTGCATCTAAGTTGTTTTGAGGTTCAGATAGTTAAGTCTAGACCTGATTTATACGTGTTAAAGTGTCGCACAAGTTCATGCACATGGATGGTTCGATTTGCGAAATTGATGAACTCGGATTGTTTTACGGTTAGAACCTACAAAAAGATGCATAATTTCTCTCGGATTACAACTAGTACAAGGAAGGACAATCAAAAGGGTACACCAAGATTACTTGCGAATGTTTTGCATGATGATTTTCCTGGGAGATTTGGAGGGAGATTTGGAGTTAAGGTTTCATACTCTACTGCTTTGAGGGGAGAAAAAAAAAGTTGTTGCTCATGTGCGGGGTAGTATGGAGGAGAGTTTTATGATGTTGTCTTCTTATTTTCACATGTTAAAGAAAGTGAATGAAGATACGATAACACAAGTAGAATGCGATGAGGAAGGAAAATTTAAGTATCTTTTCTTTGCTTTGGGAGACTGCATCGAAGGCTTTAAAGTGATGAGAAAGGTTATCATCGTCGACGGAACCCACCTCAAGACTGCTCATGGTGGAGTTCTAATTGTTGCAACGGCTCAGGATCCAGACCATCACCACTACCCTCTCGCTATTGGGGGTAGTCGATGCTGAAAAAGATGCAAGTTGGAGGTGGTTTCTTAGTATGTTGAAAACCGTGGTGCCAGTGATCCTAAACTTCTGTTTGTTTCCGATCGAAATGCAAGTATCATCAAGACGGTAGGTGAAGTCTATCTGAGTTTGAAGCATGGGTATTATATATACCATTTGTCACATAATGTGAAGTTACATGTTCATGGTGTTAACAAAGACGCACTTGCAATGAAGTTCAGAGAATGCACCCAAACTTACACCAAGGTTGAGTTTATAAAGCTATATGAGGCTTTCAGATATAAGTATCCTAAAGCGGGCGAGTATCTAGACGGAAGTGTTGATGTGAAGAAATGGGCTAAATGTTATTTTCCAGGGGAAAGATTCAACATCGACACCACAAACTGTGTTGAATCTATCAATGGTGTTTTCAGAGAAGCGAGGAAGTATTCGTTATTACCGATGCTTGATGTGATTATTGAAAAAGTTTCCGAGTGGTTTAATAGAAACATGAAGAGTGTTGGTGAAGTATCAACTTCACAAATGTTGGTGCCTTATGTTAATGGTTTGTTGCACACGAGAGCTAAACCACTATGAGCTTATATACAATGTATATGGGAAACATGAAAAAACTTATGTGGTTAAATTAGGTGAGAAAACTTGTACTTGCAATTATTTTGATATAGACAAGTATCCATATGAGCATGAAATTGCTGCTGTCATGAGACGTTGATTTGCATAAGTTTTGCTCAAAGTATTATTTGATGGAGCAGTGGGTATTGGCTTACTACCGCACGATTTTTCCGGTACCTCATACCTCGGAGTGGAATGTTCCCGATGATACCAAGACTTTGTGTGTTTTACCTCCAGATCGCATAATAAAGAAAGTAAGAAGACAAGAGACTAGGTTCCCTTCGGCTGGTGAAAATCAAAGAAGAAGAAGAAGTAATCGGGGACTTGGGCGCTTTTTTATTGTGAAAATGCTGGAACTTGTAATAACTAGTTGTACTTGTTGTAATTTCTGTCGATTTTAAAAAAATAGGGGCTTATTGTGTTTTTTAGTTGTTAAAAACTTGATTAACTAGGTACTGCTTGTTGTTATATGTGTCTTTTTGCAAAAAAAACAGGGGCTTGTTGTTAACTAGTACTGGAATAACTGGAATAATTATGTAAAAATTAAAAAATTCTAAGAAAATGAAAAATATATATAATAGGATTTGCTTAAGATATTGGAGGAGTCCACATAAAATTTTGATATATTAGTTATCTCATTGTGATGTAATTATTTTCTTGAAATTATTTGTATCCAACTCAACTTTTGCATTTAATGTCTTATACTACTAGGGATTGTTTTGAAAATAAGGCGCTTGAATTACCAAAATGTTAATACTAATATATTTTTCAAATATTTTTAGACAAGAAAATTTTATATGTATTTTTATTATATATTCTATGTGGTTTAACTAGAACCATTAATTCAAACTATGGTTTAACTAGATTTACAGCTTTAGGTACAAAGTATAACTATGTGGAATGAAGAATAAGTTGTTTATTAGGTGTAACTATGTACAAATATGGCGGCTGGTTAATCCAAGTTATTTCTTTTTGGCGGCGCACGTGTCTGCTTTGTCGGCAAGTTATTCCTAGTTAACCCTAGTTATTCTTTTTTGGCGGCACACGTGTCTGCTTTGTCGGCAAGTTATTCATAGTAATACCTAGTTATTCCAGTTTCAGTTGTACGTAGTTATTCCTAGTTAACCCTAGTTATTCTTTTCATTCCAATTTCATTTGTTAGTAGTTATTCTTAGTTATGCCAAGTTACCCAGGCAGAAATCAACCTAAAAATTATTAAGTCTTTTAAATATCACAAACTTCACCAAATCTTCAAACATTAATACACAAGTCTCTTAAACATAAAAAGAACATAAACATTAAAACACATAAACATTCACCTCTTGCGCTTGAAAGTCTTCAACTCTTTCTTTTCCTTATTCTCCATTTCCTTCTTCTTCTTCTTCTTCTCTTGCGTGTAAGGAGGACCCAACAAGAGCGTATTCGGCTTCGATTCTCTCTTTCGAAGATAATCCTGCTCCTGCTTCTTCTTCTTATGCTTCTTGAACGGGTTGACTGTGGCCTTAACCTTTTTTCTTGGCTGCTTTTTAGGAGTGACAGCAGCAACAGATGCTTCTTGAACGGGTTGCAACCTAGAAACTAGTTGATCCAAATCTGCTACTACTTCTTCTTCAGTCTCGTTCACAACAGCCTCCTCAGTAGCTGCCACTGCAGCCTCTTCAACCTTGGCCACAACACCCTCTCCAGTCTCCTTGGCCAGATCATCCGCTTCTTTGGCCTTTACCTCAGCCAACATAGCAGCCTCTACACCAGTCGCTTCTTTTTCAGCTTCCTTCGCTTTTGCCGTTCTTCTTCAGCTTCTTTGGCCATTGCAACAGCTTCTTCAGCTTCCTTCGCCTTAGCAGCGGCTTCTTCGGCTTCCTTCTCCTTAGAAGCGGCTTCATCGGCTTCCAATTTCGTTGTCGCTTCTTCCATCATTTCCTCCACTTCTTTCTCACCGACAACTTTAATAAGCTCATTCAAATTAGAAAGTTCCTCCCCTTTTTCTGCAGCCTTGAGTAGTGCATCAAGGGGATTTTCTTCGCCTTCAGTTTCAGCTTCAGTACCATGTTCCTCCTCTGAAACAGCAATGTTTCACCAATGTTGTGACCCTAATTGACCAAGAAAAACACATTAAAAAGATGTATAAAAAAGCAATCAAAGAGATAAATTGTTAAATACCTTCATGGAAGTCGATGTACTCCATACCTTCACGGTAGTCTTTGTTAGACTCTTCTTCATAATCCATACCATACCCCATCGGGGCTTTGTTCTTCCTGAAGATAAAATCTTCCATTGTACTAAACCTTTTGTTCATGTCCAGCATTTTCTCATCAAATTTCTTCTCAATCTCGTTCAACTGTTCCATCAATTTTTCTTCCAATCTTCATAAGCCTTCTTGAGACCCTTCTTCGATGTTTCCTTGTGGAAGCACATTCTCTTCTTGATGGCCTTCATCTTCAAGATCTAGGTTTATGATTTCAATACGATTTTCAATGTCTCTTCTCATCAAATCTTCCCAACAAATATCCTCTCTCTTTAGAATTTCTACCCATTTGTCCATGATTGGATCGGGTTGATCATTTTCCATATCTTCTATGAAGGAATTGTCTTCTACCAGCGTTGACAACATCACCTCTTCATCCTCTTCCACCTCCAAGATGTTGTAAATTTCTTGAAAAATAAACAAAGTTACGCCAAGTTACTTCAAGTTATACCAAGTTAATCCCAGTTATTCCTAGTTTTGCGAATCTGGATAAGTTACAATTCCTATTTACTCCGAGTTACTCCAATTTATTTCATGTTATTCTCTAACTAGTGACTCTATTTTCTCCTAGTTACTCCAAGTTATTCCATGTTATTCTCTAACTAGTGACTCTATTTACTCCTAGTTACTTCAATTTATTCCATGGTATTCTCTAACTAGTGACTCTATTTATTCCTAGTAACTCCAAGTTATTCCATGTTATTCTCTAACTAGTTACTGTATTTACTCCTAGTTACTCCAAGTTATTCCATGTTATTCTCCAACTAGTTACTCTATTTACTCCTAGTTATTCTGTGTACCTTCGATTCACCCAATTTTGTGTAAAAATCGGATAAATGATATCCTTTGGCGCCATGGTCCAAAAAATTTCCCTTGCACATCCTTGGGCAATCCGTGAACGGAGCTTCGACTCGTTCACGAAACGCATCCTTCAATGCACTAATGCATTCAAATGGAAAAATCTACACAATATATAAGCAAGCCACTCCTAATTATTTATGTTATCCTAGTTTATGAATTTGAGAAAAAAATTTACCTCTAGTGGCACTACGAATCCGGCTATCGTTGCCGACTTATTGATATCATTTGTGAAGCGGTTCAGTATCTTGACCACCTCACTAATCGTATCATCAAAAGTAAATCTTCCCCACGAAAATGACGTAACCAAGTCCAAGTCATTCACTATGTTAGCTATGAATGAACCAATGCATCCAATTTTCACCCGCTCGTAAATGGCGGTCGATAAGAAGTACAATACGGCCATCTTCACCTTATCATTAGACGACCCCTTCATTGACAACCACTTTTCCTCTACTTGATAACTGGTGGGCTTCACACCCTTTCCAAAATGCTTTTGCACGAATTTTGAACTACCCAAATCCTTGTAGTTTGGAGGGTATTGATGACACGATAACCCGCGTAACCGCCCGTGTTCCCTTATTGAGTATCTGATAGGGATACCGTTTACCAAGAACCATAGTTTGCATCACTTCTCTGTCTTCACTGTCCGAACAAGCAGTGTCCACGTCCCCAAAAGTTTATGGTTCTTCTCTTTTGGCATCTGGAAAAAGTGTCGAAATTTTCTACTATGTTCAAACCACTTCAACTCGGCTCCCCTAGGCCTTTTATCAAGTCAACGAAATCCTTCAGATGACACCGTGTTTGAATCTTGGGATAGTGCTTGAACTGTTCTGGTATGAACCAAAATTCAATCGGCTGCATTGGCTCACCAAGCTGCAAAAAAAAATAAATAAATAAATAAACCAAGTTAACCTACTTATGCGTAGTTACTCCAAGTTAACCTACTTATGCGTAGTTACTCCAAGTTGACCTAGTTATACTTTGTAAACCTAGTTACTCCAAGTTAACCTAGTTATACCACATGGACATAGTTATTCTAATTACCCTAGTTATACCTCTTCATATGACTCGGATCCAGTCAATGCATCAGAGGCCTCCCCCTCCGCTACCTCCACCGCCGACGAAAGCTCTACGCGGTCCTTCTCCACCGCTGCTAAAGACTCTACACATTCCCTCTCTCCGATAAGAGGATGAAAGCTCGATTCTTCGTACGTAGTCCCATTTTCCTTGGATTATGCCACAACCAATAACTTAAATTAAAAAAAAAAAGCAAATATCAAAGCTTACCTAGTTATCCCGAAACCCAATCCCAAACCCGAAACCCCTACTTATCTCGAAGGTTACCTTAACAAAATCGGTAATACAGCAAAAGGAAATCACAAATGACTCGAAAACAGAGAGAAAAAAGTATAAATCTGATGAAATCGGGATTGAGGATGAGTGGATTTACGATTTTTGTAAGAGAAAGAAAACCCTAAAAATTCCTAAATCCCAAAGCTTACCTTAAGTTTCTTGTCAATGGAGAAGGTGAAATCGATAATCACTTGATACAATGAGAAAAACAGTTGAAATCCTTAGAAATTGGTAGTAGGGAAGTTGAAATGCTTAGATATCAGATTGTGGAGAAATGGGAAGAAAACCTAGTTACTCCTCTCTTTTTCCTTCTTCTTTCGACACTTAGGGTCTTTTGGAAAAAAAATCAATCAGTTGATTGGGTGGGTTGGAGTAAACCGGCCCGATAAATTTTGGATTTAGTTTAACTGACCCAATTTTAATTGGGTCAGGTGAGTTTACCCGAATTAGGGTGTGGTTGGATTGTAATTTTTTAATTCATAAAGGGTAAGATAGACTTTCTAACGATTTTTATTTAAATAATTAATTAAAAAATAAAATTAATTATAAGAGGGCCTTATGAGTAAAATTTGTTTTCAAGAGGGCTTCATGAGGCATTGTTCCAACTTAAATGAGTTTAAACGGATATGAATTTAAACAGGATAGCTCTAAATGAGGCGGATCTAAACGGGGCAGATATACCCATTTTAACATCACTAATTCTGGTACATGATGATATTATTATGAAATATGGGTGATGGCTATTTCTTGACGTGGTGTATGTTTGGGGTAATGTCACCCATGCAATCTCAATTTCATAGTATATATATTGGTTAAAGAATCTTTAAGCTCGTGTCTTAGTCTGATTCCTGTATAGCTGGCTTTGTCTCCATAGCTTTGATAGTCCATCTCGAGCATATTTTAGCACCACACTTCCTTTGGTAGCTACTTTCGAGGAAGTAGTGACTAATTTCGTGGCAGAGTTAATTTTTTTATTAAAAAAATTAGTACCATTGAAATTTTATTGTTACAAAGAAGAATCAAGAGAGAAAGATAGAAGAAACTTTTAATTCTTTGTTAATTTGTTTTGTACAACATAGTGAAACTTATATAGCTTACTCTCTCATCTAACTAACTAAACCAACTATTAACCGTAAATCAAAGTATTGTTTTGTAAACCAAATATAACCAATATACCTAATACTCTCCCCATAAGTCTTTTGCTTCATAACATCAGTTTGAAAAAGACTTGAAATAGACATCCTTTGAAGTAAAGAATGAAACGGCTATGGATCAAGAGACTTAGTTAGTATATCAGCATGCTGATTATCGGTTGATACATGTAGAAACTTGGTGTTTCCTTTCTTTATTTGATCCCTTATGGTGTGGCAATCAACTTCAATATGTTAAGTTCTCTCATGGAAAACCGGGTTTGTAGATGTGTAGATTGCAGATTTATTGTCAAAAACAAATTAGCCGTGGCTGTAACCTTGACATGTAAGTCCCGTAACAATTATTGTAACCATATCATTTCCACTACAAAAATCTGAGGGTATTGTGACGTTTGTTTGAGACGAAAAATATTTGTCTCCAATGAAAGACGTTTTATAAATGATTTTTTGATAAATTATTTTATGTCACGATTTCGTTGTTATTTCATCACTATATTACAACTGAAAAACTCGTCAATAAAAATAGTCACATATAACAACATAAGTATGGCGATAACCTAACAGTAACAAGTGAGACTATAGTTTGACTAGGCCCGGTCCGGGGCATAAGCCACATAAGTTTAGGCATAGGGCCCAATGTTAATTGGAAAACATTTTAGGCAAAAATTCTTTTTTTAAGGGCCCATTTTATTAAAAAAAATTATACTACAAAGGACACAAACATCTTTTTTTATAGATTAGAGCATCTTAAACCTTTGGACTGGGCCTGAATTTGACAAAATGTATAGCAATAAATTAGTGGCGTAATTATGATGTTTACGTGTATAACTATTATAACATTATAGTAACCAAAGAAACAATAACAAATAATTAATATAGTTAGGTTTTTAATTAAGTATGTAAATAATATGAGGATGTTAACATTTTAGAATTTGACTCTCCAATATTTCTGTTACACATTATATATGATAATGATAAGATAATAGTAATTATACATTCGTTTGTGGTGGATCGTTAATAAGAGTGATAGGTTTTTGTTTTAAGAAAGTGCGTACGTGGTTTCTACAATTTTGACGAACACTTAGCTCGAGTTAGATTGGTACTAAATCGATCTAGACTTTCTAATTCCCTCATTTGGTTCTTTTTTGTTGTTTTTTCTTATGGGTATTCAATTTTAGCCGTTTGTAATCGATCAAAATCTCCAAATCTGGTTAGATCTCGTAGTTGATTAAAATCGCGAATAAGGGGTAAAGTAGCTGTTGGAGCGACGGTTGTGTGCACGGCGGCGGCATGTGCGGTGGCAATTCTGGTGGTTTGGCAGTGGATGCAGAGCTCCGGGAAATGGGGACACGTAGTGGCAATCCTTAAGGCGTTTGAGGAGGATTGCGCGACTTCGATCGCGAAACTGATCAGACAAGTGGCAAAAGCTATGACTGTTGAGATGCACGCAGGCCTTGCATCAAGATGCTCATCAGGTACGTCGATAATCTTTCTGCTGGGTACATATCTATTCGATGAAGATTTTCAAAGTCGAAAGTCTTTTTTATTGAAAATTTTTGTCTTTTCAATCATTCCAATGCATTTACTCGAACAAATGAGTTTCGTTTTTCAAGTTTCCTGTATTGAAATTAAATTGCGTTGTTTAATAACGATTTCTATTCAACTGCTGCGAATCCAAGGTACAAAAAAGCTAAACACTTTCTAGAGAAAAAGGTCACTGGTAAATGTGTAGTAAGATATTAATCTTGCAAAGCACTTACAAGAGAAAAATGTCATTAATACATGTTTTCTGGTCTTACACTCATGACTCAACTAAAGTCTATATGTATAATACTTACATGTTGTCATTAAAGAAGCTGTATGAAATTTAGAAACTTTTAGGTCTTGAGGGACACCTTGAGAGTAATGTTTCTTTTGTTTGTGGTTGGTGGTATTTTGACATGTTTTAAGACTTTAGAAATTCATAGAGGAATTATAATTAAGTGTGAATCGAAGACAGGAACTACTTAGAAAAAGAATCGTTAGATATAGACTTGGTATGCTGAAACAATATTGGAAAGCTTGTAAGAAGGATCAAGGTCTGCTAAGACACATTCAGTGGGTGTTGACTTCTAGGTGGAGCTTCTCTTTTTTTTGTCGTGGTGGAGCTTCTCTTTTAAGAGGACATCTTGCAATTGGATCAGTTTATCTTCTCTTTTTTGTGTCTTTTCATGTTTGTTTAATTTTAGTTAATTGTTTATGTCATTCTTTGTTTCCACTAAATTATCATCAACCTATCACATTAAAATTTTAATCATTAGTTAGTAATTGTGATGGACAACCATTGATTTTTTTAGTCATTAGTAATAACTATTTTAATACTATACTTTTGTCACCACAAGTGACATATTTGGAACATTATTTTAGTCATGGCAAATGAAGAATATGAGATGATGATGTTAGTATCTATGTATTACAAATTTGTTAATATTATGAATTATAACAGTTTAAACCAAAATAGTTACTAAATAATTCGTCATAAATTGTGTGACGTTTTTGTAACAAAAAAATTTGTGATACAAGTATTGTGACCATTTAAAAATCATCACAAATTTGTAACAATTTATTTATGTGAAGAAAAATAAATCATTATGATGAAAGAATATGTCATAATATCCTCAATTTTTTGTAGTGTTCACAAGTGACTATTGCCAAGCTTCTATATTCGGCTTTAGTGCTACTACGACTCACCACTCCCTATTTATTTGATTTCCAAGAGACCAAAGAGTTGTCTAGATAGACAAAAAAATCAGAGACAGATCTTCTTGTTTCTTTACAAGTGGTCCAGTCTACATCAACAAATCCATTGAGACAAATCTCATTATCAACAGAGTACATTAAACTTGACCTGGATCATTCTTAAGATAGCGCAATACGTTATGTGCTGCTTGTAAGTGTATATCAGTTGGAGCAGACAAGAATTGGTTTAAAGAATGAACAACAAATGTGATATCAGGTCTGGTTATAGTAAGATATAGTAGCTGACCAACAAGTGATCGATAACTGGTTGGATTATCTAACAGAGATCTCATATCTTTAGTCAAATGCAGATGTGGATCCATGGGGATTGAACTCGACTTGCAGCCTAATAATTGAGCATCTTGTAAAAGATTCAATGTGTATTTATGTTGGCAGACTAATATACCCTGCTTAGATCTAGCAATTTCCAGTCCCAAGAAAAATCTAGTTGGTCCTAAATCTTTTATCTTAAAAGCCGAATGCAAAAAAGACTTCAAAGCAAGAATTGTAGACTGACTATTGTTGGCTATTAAGATATCATCTACATAAACTAAGACTGCTATGAATGCATCTCCTGTGTTCTTCACAAATAAAATGTTATATGCTGGAGATTGGATGAAATTAGTACCCATTAAGACTGATGAAAAACGTTTATACCATTGGCGAGAAGCCTGTTTGAGACCATATAATGACTTTCTTAATCTGCAAACAGGAATTGATGGTAAAATAATACCAAGAGGTGCAGTATAACCAGGTAGGAGTCTCATATAAACTCCCTCTTCCAATGTGCCATGAAGAAATGCGTTTGATACATCTATTTGTATCAATTCCCAACCCTGAACAGACACCAAATTTAACAAAAGGTTGACTATGGTGAGCTTTGCAACAAGTGAGAAAGTGTCCAAGAAATCAATTCCCTGATCTACCAATTTTCCTTTGTAACGCTCTATAGAGCCATAGACATTGTATTTGATAGTGAATATACATTTACACCCTATAGCATGTTTACCCGGAGGCAATGATTCCACATTCCAAGTACCATTCTGTTCTAGACCATGAAACTCCAAATTAGCCGCCTTTTTCCAATTTTCAGATTTCATAGCTTGTTGAATGATCTTGGTTCTGTCTTTTGTGATTGTAAACTAATAGAAGACTGAAAAGAAGTTGTTAGTTTATCACAGGAAAGAACAAACTCAAGAGGATAAGGTATTTTATAATGTATTGTAGAAATCTGGTTTATTGGAAATGCATAATTCAAAATGGGATTAGTGGTGAGATGAGAACCATGATACTCAGTCATATAGTTAGGAGCTATAGTATTTCTCTTATGTCTAGATTGAGGTACAAAGTTAACACTAGTATCATATGCATCAGATTCAATTATATGGTCAGTACTATAGTCAACAAATTCACTTAAAGACTGATTTTGTAACTTTTCATGTGCTATATGTCCAGATGCATCAAATTCATTATGTGGATCAAACAATGGCATAGTATCAGCATAATGCAAAGGAGCAGGTAATGGCAAAATGCTATTGGGGAACATATCAACAGAAGAAGATAACATATCAGATGTCTTAAATGGAAAATTATCTTCATGGATTGCAAGAAATTGACACAAAATGAGATTGTAAATCCAAGATTTTGTAACATGTATAGCATAAAGGGTAACCTAGAAACACACAAGGAGTAGCTCTAGGAGAGAATTTTTTCCTATCTTTCAAATGAGTTGACACATAGCATAAACAACCAAATGTTTTTAGCATATCATACTCTAGTGCTTTACCTAGAAAGAGTTCCAATTGTGATTTATCATGTAACAAAACAGAAGGTAACTTATTTATCGAGAAAGTAGCTGTAAGCACACAATCACTCCAATATTGTAAAGGAATAATTGATTGAAATAACAAATCTCTAGCTACATTGAGTAAATATTTATGTTTACGCTCCACAATAGGCACAAGCAAAATAATGCATCATTCCATGCTGTTTAGTAAATTCTGTGAAAGCTAGTTCTGGTGCATTATCCGATCTAATTGCCTTAATATTGGTTTGAAATTGAGTGAAAACCAGTTTAACAAAAGTTGGGAAAACATGATGAACATCAGATTTTGCTTTTAACATGTAAACCCAAGTCACACGAGTTCAATCATCAACTAATGTAAGAAAGTATTTAAAACCTTCTACATATTCTACATGAAAAGGACCCCATATATCCATATGTATAAAATCAAAAGGTTTAGATGCTAAATTATTTTGTGAAATAAAAGCAAAACGTTTTTGCTTTGCTAAAGGAAAAATGGAACAAGTATGTAAATCCTTTTTATATAAAACCTTGTAAAACATGAGTCAGTTTTTGTAAAGTATTTAAAGACAGATGACCCAATCTATGATGCCAAATGTTTTCTTGAACACTCAAAGAAGCATAAAATGAACCAGTGGTTGATGAACCTATGGGGTGCCTACTTTGAAGTATGTATTGATTGTTTTGAAGTTCTCCCCTCCCAATCATCAAGCCTTGTATATGTTCCTGTTTCAAACAGTAATATTTATAGAAATGAGCTGAGCAATTAAATTTTTATACTAAACTACTGACACTAATGAGATTAAATTAAAGATCTGTAACATGTAACACATTGTGTGAGACTAAAGAATCAGTTAAACGAATGATTCCAGTGTGAGTAATAGGGACTTTACTACCATTAAGAAGAGATATTGTTACATCTAATATATGTGTGAGTTATGTAAATCTCTCTAATTCAAAACATACATAACTAGAATCTCCATTATCTATTATCTAAGCATCATTGGGTAAAAAGGATTTAAGAGAAGTGAAAGTATGGTTTTGAAAAGTGGGAGTATAATTTTGAAATTTAAGGCTGGTAAAGGAAAATGAGACAATATTAGATGTTGTTACATTGGCCATGAAATCGGTTTCTGCTATTTTGGCAGTGTTATTGTTGACAGTACATGTAGTTTCAAAAGCTTGAACAATAAAGGTATTGTTGAATTTTGAAATCAGACTTTTTATTTGTTGAGGTGAAAATGATTGTAAATTTATGTTGGAAGAATCATTGTACGCATGCTGATGTTGTTGAGAAACTGCAGAGGTATGATTCTGAGGTGTGTTAGTTGCAACAACTTTAACATTTGCAGTTTGTGTTTGTTGTCTTGGCTTATTCCCTTTATAGTTTGATTTGTATCCAAGAGGAAATCCATGCTTGATTAAACACTTCTCAATAGTGTGACCATGCTTGCCACAATGAGTACAAAGATGTCTTGATCGCATTGTATTATAAGTCGCAATAAGACCTTGTTATGGAGTAAACCGAAGCGTCTGTTGATTCTCAATATATTTAGATGAACTTCGAAAGGCTACATTATCCACATGATGATTTAGCTTAATCAAACGATGCCTCTCATCCTATGTGACATTGTTAAATGCTTCTTCAATAGTAGGAATAGGGTTAAGCATGAGGATATATCTTCGGGTATGATCAAATGATTCATTGAGTCCCATGAGTAATTACGTGACTCTATTTCTCTATTGAAGTTTTTCCCAAAGATTTGCAACATAACATTCAAACTTGCCGCATGTACAAACTGGAATTTCAACATGATTCCTATGTTCTTCCCGTAAAGTCACCAATTTAGTATAATAAGAAGACACATCTAAAGAACCTTTTTCTAATTTTCTCAGTTTATGCTCAATATCAAATACTCTTGGTGCATCTTCTTGCTTAAATCTAGAATCTAAGTTGTTCCAGATTCCTTGAGCAGTAGAAATGAACAATAAACTTTGTCCTATTTTCTTGGAAATCGGATTCAATAACGAGGTAGATACTATATCATTACACCTACTCCAAATTCCATAATCTATATGATTAAAAGCATGTTTAGAAATGGTACCATCGATGAATCCCAGTTTATTCCTGACATTAAGAACCATTCGAACAAATCTTCTCCAAGAATGATAATCAGAGGCTAATGATAATCTACCCGAGACAAGAATAACTCCGGCATGATCTGCATTAGTCAGGTAGTACGTATTTTCATACAAATATTTATTAGAACGCGGAAGTGAATCGGAGCTAGAATTCGAATTATTTGAACTCGAATTTGACATTTGGATGCAATCGAAGCTTGAAACAGATAATCTTAGAATTCTGAGCTCAATGAAGATTAAGCAAGACGATTCGAATAAAAAAAAGATATGAAGCTGAAATCGAATGAAGATATCAAGAAACAACACAATGAGATGAAGAAAGAATCGAGTTGGTACACTCATGTTGTTGTTGATGAAGACGATTTGCAGAAAGAAAAATCTCTAAAAGAGAGGCTATGATATCATGTTACAAAGAAGAATAAAGAAAAAAAGATAGAATAAAGTTTTCATTCGTCGTTAATTTTTTCTATACAACATAGTGAAGCTTATATAGCTCACTCTCTCATCTAACTAACTAAACCAACTCTTAACCGTAAATCAAAGAATTGTTTTGTAAATCAAATATAACAAATATATCTAATATTTATCAAAATAAAATAGTAGAATTAAATTTTTTTTCTTAAGAAAAGAGAGATTTTAGAGTTTCTTTGCAAAATATTGCATATTTACGAAAATTTAAGAAAAAACCGCAGACTTAAGAATTTCGCAACATAGTTGATTTTTTATTAAAAGAAATTGGTATAGTTGACAATTTATCATAATAATATAGTATAACTGAAAGTTTCTTAGAAGAAAAAGAGAATTTTAGATTTTCTTTGTGAAGTATGGAATATTTAAGATTTTTAAAGAAAACACCGCAGACTTGAGAATTTTGCAGCATAGTTGATTTTTTTAATAAAGAAATTGGTAGATTTGAAACTTTATCATAATAATATAGTAGAATTGAATGTTTATTAGAAATAAAAAAGAGATTTTATAGTTTCATTGTAAAGTATGACATATTTACGAATTTTAAAGAAAAAACCGCAAACTTGAGAATTTTGCAGTAGAGTTGCTTTTTTATTAAAAGAAATTGGTAAATTTTGAAGTTTATCATAATGATATATTATAATATAAATTGTCTTAGAATAAAAAGGGAGATTTTTGAGTTTCTTTGTAAATTTATGATAATAGTATATTAGAATTTAAATTTTCTTAGAAAAAAGGGAGACTTTAGAGTTTTTTTGTAATGTATGTCATATTTACGAATTTTGAGAAAAACCCGTAGAGAACTTCACGGCATAGATGATTTTATTTTAAGAAGAAATTGGTACAGTAGAAACTTTATGATAATAATATGAGAAGTTAGCTTAACTACCATACATTCTAGTACAATTAACTAGAACCATAAAAATCTTTTTTTTTATTACTTGCATTTTTTAAATGCCCAGCGTACCCTTCTATTACGTCGTGAAAAAACGTATTTACTAGAATGCCATTCACCACGAAAGAATTCGCTGACGTGTATTAATGAACGTAGCTGTGAAGCATTACTTACTACAATACAGTTGAGTTATGGTTACGTTGCAACTTAGTTACTGAAACCGGCTGAGTTAAGAGAAATTAGCTGACTTACGGGCATAAGTCACCCGTTCGTGATGACTTACTTACAAAAGCTGGCTGAGTTAAGATAAATTGGCTGACTTACAGGCTTAAGTCACCCGCTCGTGACGACTTACTTACAAAACTAGCTGATTTATGTGAAAAAGGCTGACTTACGGTCATAAGTCACTCTACATTACGGCTAACATACGAAAATATGGCTGACTTACGTGTTTACGGCTGACTTATGTGCTCATGTTACAACTTACTTATATTTCGGCGGGATAACTTATTGAAAATTGTACTGAGTTATAGTTAGAGATGGATGAGTTATGTTTCGCATACTCATTTAATGAAGCTGACTTATTGGATGTTTATACGACTGAGATACCTATGCTCAGCCGTAAAGAGTTGGATTAACGTTCAACTCTTCCTGTTTAAGACTGAACTTCTAGCGAAAGATTAATTACAAGAATAGCATTCATGTGACCGCTGATTTAGTTGACGATAGGGCTAACTTATGGTTTCCCAGCATATTACGACTGACTAATTTGAGAAAGATTAGTTACTAGAATAGCATTCACCTTGCGACTGACTTACGTTGCATTTGATGGCTGATTTACTTGGACTGGGTTATGTGTTCATATTGCGGTTGACTTATCTTTTTCCATGTCATCATCCATGTCAGCATCCATGACATGTCATCATCCATTGCGGATTATGATGTGGAAGGTTAAATTTGAGAAAGAGGGTGTTGAATTTTTTTTTTTTTTTTTTGCATTGTAGATAGTCTTACCGATTCTTCTTCGGTAATCAACTTCTCCATCTATCTTCTTCTTCTTATTCTTCATCTTACACTGAGAGCTTATGGATCAGGTACTTATTGTTTCCGGTAACTAGGTTAAGAAAAACAGATATGTATTCGATGCCGAAAGTAGAGGATGCTGAGTTATTCTTATAGATGGGAAAACAACACGCGAAGTAGTAGAAAAGTTGGACAGTTGTACAGGGACTTTCTTGGTGACATTGGTCCGTTCGTTCTACCTTCGAGTGTCGGAATAACTATCAATAAGCAATTTGGTATAGAGGTTTTTTGGGCCGAGTATGAGTTATATTAATGATAGACTGAGTTATATTAACTTTAATGCTGAGTTGTTTTAATATCAAGGTTAAGTTATGTTTTCGATGTAACTGACTTAATTCTATGACGCGACTGACTTATTCGAATGGTTATGTTTTAAATAAGCAGTTTGGTATAAATGTATTTTTTAATTGGCAGTTATTTAAAAGATTTGGACTGAGTTATATTATCGGTAGGTTAAGTTATAGTAACAGTAATGCTACAAAAATTAGGTATATCGGTTGTAGAATACAAGAGGCTGAGTAAAATAAAATTAGGTACTCCGTGTAGAATATAAGAGTGTTTAAGAAGATTTGTTTATTTATAAGTAAAATGAAACTCAAACACAAAAAATTGATCTGCAACAAAATCAAATTCACTCGCAACGTAAATCAAACACGGTCGTAACAGAAATCAAACTCAGCCACAACATAAATAAAACTCATCCGCAATAGAATCAAACTCATTCGCAACATATATCAAAGGGAATCAATCGCAACTTACCAGAAATTTCCAGGAGGGTTCACAATAAGATTTTGACGATGACGATTTCGGAGAAGACGACGAGCGCGATAACTAGGTCACTAAACTTTTTTTTTTCTTTAGTCAGCGTGAAATAGTTGAGCGACTGATAAAATTGATATGAATAATGTTTTATTGACGTGAAATACGGTTTAATGATGTGGAGTACAATTTAGTGACATGGGTTTGTTCATTATAAATTAACCAAATTCAGAGAAAATTAAGCAAGAGAGTGAATCGTAATTTACAAGGGTTTTGAAAGTACTCTAGTAATTTTTGAAAGATGTATGGTATTCTAGTCATTTTGGAAACTATCTACAGTATTTGAGCAATTTTATCTAATAATATAGTAGAATTGGAAGCTTCTTAGACGAAAAAGGGAGACTTTAGAGTTTCTTTGTAAAGTATGTCATATTTACGAATTTTTGAAAAACCTGTAGAGTTGAGAATTTCGAAGCATAGTTGATTTTCTTTTGAAAAGAAATTGTTACAGGTGAAACTTTATGATAATAATATAGTAAAATTGAAAGCTTCTTGGAAGAAAAAAGGGAGACTTACAGTTTCTTTCTAAAGTATGTCATATTTACGAATTTTTGAGAAAAACCCACAGAGTTGAGAATTTCGAGGCATAGTTGATTTTCTTCTAAGAAGAAATTGTTACATGTGAAACTTTATTATTATAATATCGTACAACTGAAAGTGTCTTAGAATTAAAAAAAAAAGAGCGGAGACATTAGAGTTTCTTTGTAAAGTATGTCATATTTATGAATTTTTGAGAAAACCATGCAGAGTTGAGAATTTCGCGGTAGAGTTGATTTTATTTTAAGAATAAATTGATATTGTTGAGACTTTATCATTATAATATAGTAGAATTTAAAACTTCTTAGAAGAAAAAGGGAGATTTTAGAGTTTCTTTGTACAATATGCCATATTTACGAACTTTTGTGAAAAACTCGCAGAGTTGAGAATTTCGCGCAGTTTTGAGATTCTTTTTAGAAGATATTGGTACATGTGAAACTTGAACATAATAATATAGTAGAATTAAAATCTTCTTAGAAGAAAAAATCGGAGATTTTAGAGTTTCTTTGTAAAGTATGCCATATTTTACGAATTTTTAAGAAAACTCCGCAGAGTTGAGAATTTCGCAGCAGTGTTGATTTTCTTTTAAGAACTAATTGGTACAGGTGAAAATTTATCATAATAATATAGTAGGATTTAAAGCTTCTTACAAGAAAAATGGAGATTTTAGAGTTTTTTTGTAAAGTATGCCATATTTACGAATTTTGGAGAAAAATCCGCAGAGTTGAGAATTTCGCGGCAAAATTGATTCTCTTTTAAGAAGAAATTAGTACAGGTGAAACTTTATGATAATAACATAGTAAAATTGAAAGCTTCTTAGAAGAAAAAACAGAGACTCTAGATATTTTTGGTAAAGTATGCCATATTTACGAATTTTTGAGAAAACCCCGCAGGCTTGAGAATTTCGTGACATAGTTTATTTTCTTTTAAGGTGAAATTGGTAAAGCTGTAACTTTATGATAATAATATAGTAGAATTGAAATATTTTTGGAAGAAAAGAGGGAGACTTTAGAGTTTCTTTGTAAAGTATGTCATATTTACGAATTTTTGAGAAAAACCCGCAAAGTTGAGAATTTTGCGGCATAGTTGATTTTATTTTAAGAAAAAATTGGTACGGGTGAAACTTTATGATAATAATATAGTAGAACTGAAATCTTCTTGGAAGAAAAAGGGAGACTTTAGAGTTTCTTTGTAAAGTATGTCATATTTACAAATTTTTGAGAAAAACCTGCAGAGTTGTTGAATTTTGAGGCAGAGTTTATTTTCTTTTAAGAAGAAATTGGTCCAATTTAAACTTTATCATAATAATATGGTATAATTGAAAGTTTCTTAGAATAAAAAATTTGGAGACTTTAGAATTTCTTTGTTAAGTATGCCATATTTACGAATTTTTGAGAAAAACTAGCAGAGTTGAGAATTTCGAGGCGGCGTTTATTTTCTTTTAAGAAGATATTCGTAAATTTGAAACTTTATGGTAATAATATAGTGGAATTGAAACCTTCTTGGAAGAAAAAATCGGAGACTTTAGAGTTTCTTTGTAAAGTATGCCATATTTACGAATTTAAAGAAAAATCCGTAGAGTTGAAAATTTCGCGGCAGAGTTGATTTTCTTCTAAAAAGAAAATGGTTAAGGTGAAAATTTATGATAATAATATATTATAATTGAAATATTCTTGGAAGAAAATGGAGACTTTAGAGTTTCTTTGTAAAGCATGCCATATTAAGGTCTTTTAAATATATACCAAAATTATTATAATATTAAAATGATAATGTTGAGATTTTTCAGTATTAAAATATTTATAAGGCATAAACTAACTATAATATCCTAAATCTACGGTAACATAATTATTATCCATTATATTTAATATATATATATATATAATGACAATAAATTTGTAGTAGCATTTAGTTTATATATTCTAGTTTATGTTATTTTATAATATATTAGAATAATATATGATATTTCAACAGCAATAAACCGTAATATTCAATGTTATTTTATGGTTATTTAAAACAAAAACTCCTTAAATAATAGTTTAGATAATATAATATTTAGAATTAGAAAATATAAAAAAATATTCAAATACAATAAGTTTAAGTAATAGATTTCAACAACATATAAAAAGAATTTGCTTATCTATCAAGAAATAATGCAAACTAAATATTACCGAATAATTAAAAATTTTGTTATCTTTGTATTAAACAATTAAATTACTATAGTTTTCATCTTATTAATTAATTTTTATGAAAATTTTTTTGCAATTTACAAAAACTAATTTATTAATTTACTAATAAACTTTTAGGAGTCTATTTAAAAAATATATAACTTTGATTCATGTCCTATATTACAAAAATTTCCACTAAATTTTAACTAATATATTTATATAAATTAATGGAATTTTAGGAAATTAATAAGTTCATAGATCCAAGGAGATCTGACAGGTAAAAAAATCAACGCGATGTTTTAGTATTTTCATTCGGCCTAATATAAATCTGAATCTTATGGATCATATTTACAAAATATAGAAGATCTCATATCGAAAATTGAAGAAAATCTTATTTATTTTCAACTCCTATAAAAATGCGTGTTTTAAGATTAATCTTAATATCACACCAATTTTGGTATAATAACTGTATGAAACCTGATTTAATGAGAACCCATATCCAAAAGTTCCTTCAATTAAATTTTATTTTTAATGAAATCAAATTTATAATAAGGATGTGATAAATATTATTTTGATTTATTGGCTTAAGTGCAGGAAATTTGATTTAATCATTTTCTAAAGTCCATTAAAAATCAATTTTTAATGGAACCAAATTTAAAAGTTGAATGTAATAAATATCATTTTTTTAGTGGTTATAGTGTAGGAAACCTTATTTAATCTGGATTCAGATATATTAAAAATATTTGGTTTAAGAAACTTTAGTATTTATTTATAACATATATATGTTTAGTCTTAAATAAAAAAATTGTGGTAATTAAGTTTAACCGATTATGTAATTATAATCATTTTAAAATAAACATATTATACCATATCAAAATTTAAAGAAAATCACATTCATTTCTAACTCTTAATATTAATTTCAATCTCGCACCAATGTTAGTGCAGAGTATCCTATTTCATTCATATATAATACGTATTACCTAGATATCATATGTAGTATATCTAAACAATAAAACATATAACTTTATTATCATACAACCAAAACTATAAAATTATAAATACATATAATTTTAATGACATACATATTACATTTTAAAAAAATTTAAATAGATATATACAATTATAAAATAAGAAAATATAAATTTAAACCAACAAAAATAAAAATGCAGCGCGCATATATAGTTTTGTTGTGTAAAAATATATAAAATACCCAAATTCGTGGTCTTTAGTACATTTTTTAGTTGAAAATACAAAAATTCAAATAACATAATTTTAAGTGGAATTGTAAAAAAAAATTAAAACAAATTACGACAATTTTTCTAATTCACTTAAAATCATCTATACTATACACCCACTAANCCCCCCCTTAGTGTAATTTTTACTTTCCATTTGTTTTTACAAGTTTTCTACTTATTTAACAGATATTTTCCTTCTTTGTCTTTTGTTTTCTAAGACCATCTTCATCGCAAGATTTGATGGGTTTCTTAAACAAGAAATAATAATAAAAAAAATGATATATGTATAGAATCGTTTCTTTATTTACATTTTTGGGGATAGGTTTATAAACGATAGGTGGACTTTGATTAGAGGGTTTTTTTTTTTCTTTTTTTTTCAATTCTAAAATTAGTGATTAAAATATTAATAAAAGAAATTTTAGATACCTATTTGGGTATCTACCATTGTTGATGCTCTAATGGTTTAGTCAGTTGCAAAAGAATTCCCTTGATTTGTTTCCTTTTCTGTCAGATTTGTTTCTCAATAAGGTTTGTTATTTATACATATATTTTTGTCACGTTATTTATACATATATATATATATATGCAAAACCACAATTGTCATGCTAAAGAGATCTGGGTTGTAAATTCTGGGTATATGGTCTTAATAAAAATGGGTAGGCTAGTAAAAGCGCTTGCTGCTTTGATATTGTTGTCTTTGAGTTTTGCAACAACAAAGTCTGCTCCAAAATCTGCTCTTGTCACCAAACTTCCTGGCTTCAATGGAACTTTTCCATCTAAACACTATGCCGGGTAATTTCAACAATCTATATAATATGCTTCTTACGTTTTACCAAAAAACTCTTAGTTTTTACAATGAGTAAATTGATTTATCTTATTTATAAATCACTTAAGTTTTTTTAAAATTTCAGTGTAAGATTCTTAACACAACCCAACCCTGTGTCTGTAAACTTTATTCCAATAGATGTAAACCTTTTACATATTGAAATTGGTAAGGTATGTGGCAATAGAGCCAAAGGGTAAGAAGAACTTGTGGTATTACTTTGTTGAATCGGAGAGAAATGCTTCAAGCGATCCAGTTGTGCTTTGGCTTAATGGCGGTCCTGGTTGCTCTAGCATGGATGGATTTGTCTACGAGCATGGTAAGCTTCATATCATTATATATAAGCAATATTGTTAAAGAAAGATGATAATTTATTATAATTCAAATACAATTACAGGTCCTTTCAATTTTGAAGCAACAAAGACAAGAGTACCTCGTTTGCATCTCAATCGTTATAGTTGGTCTAAGGTGTCTAACATAATATACCTTGACTCACCAGTTGGTGTGGGGTACTCTTACTCAAAGGACAAGTCTCATTACACAACTAATGATATGACAACTGCGTCTGATTCTTACACATTCCTTGTTGAGGTGAAACAAGAATGAACAATGTTACTTGTGTTTTGTTGTGTAATTCAAGAAATTAACAATTTGGATTCAAATGTTAAACAGTGGTTCAAGATGTTTCCTGAGTTTCAGTCAAACCCATTCTATATCTCAGGAGAATCATTTGCTGGTGTTTATATCCCAATTCTTGCTTCCGAAGTTGTCAAAGGTCGTTATCTTTTCTTTTTCTTTTCTTTTTTTAAATATCATCTTAACTGTACTAAAATCAATTTAAAGTTACAAAAATACCTTTATTAAATTCTCCTTTCAATTTTATCTTATCTTATAGGAAATAAGAATGTAATGAGACACCATAAACGAAATAAAACCAAGAATGTGACAAAGCCGGTTATCAACCTCAAGGTACAACTAATTGAATAATAAACGAACGAGATCACAGAGGGCCATAGGGCCTGTTCGTTTGCGTATCGCTAGCGACCAATGACAGCGGCAGATTGTTGTTCGTTTACCTGTCACTGATCGTAGCAACCAGTTGCAGCGATTCTTTTCAGCGACAGCGACCGCGATTTTCAGTCGTTAATTTTTTCAGCGACACGTAAATGAACAGACCGGCGACACATATTATAAAATAAATAAATACTAATTTAAATTAAATTAAATTTATAAAAATTATAATAAATTCATAAAAATAATATTGAATCCATGAAAATAAAATAAATTAATAAAATTTAATATAAAGTCCAAAAATATTTTAAAAACTAAAATAAAATCATTTTAAAAAAATATTATCAAAAAATTAAAATAAAGTAAAAAAATAAAAACAATTGAAATAATTTCTAAGTATTTTAATAAAATATAAAGTCAAAATTTGATTATATAAAATTAAACTAAAATATAATAAAAAAATATATAATTTATAAAATAAAATTGGTCGTTGCGACTGCAAAACGAACAACAAAACAAATCGATGGTCGCTAGTTGTTGTCGCTAGCGACAGTCAAAAGAACAAGCCCATAGTCATGTCTACTTTTATTGATTACATGCATTTTCTCACCGCCACTAAACAAAAAGAAGTTTATAGACTACAGTTCCACTATTTTACTAATTTTATTTATTTTAATATTTTATGTTCTTGTTGTTTGATCTAACTTATCTTACTAATTTTAATATTTTGATTCGATCCTTAGTTTAGATTGTAGCTTTTTTAATTTTTTTTAAATCTAACATTTTAAATAATTATTAAATAAAATAAAATAAAATATTTCTTTTAGTCCTGTCATTGCCTTGGCACGACATTTGCGAGATGCATATTTGATAAGGACCTAACCTATAAACGTTGTGTAGGGATATATGGTGGGTAATGGAGTTACTGATCCAGTTTTTGATGGTAATGCTCTTGTCCCCTTCGTACATGGAATGGGACTTATCTCTAATGAACTCTTTGAGGTACGCTTTTGTTTTGTCACCCACCCTCAATGCTTTTTTTCTATGTAATTATTGTCTAATATTATTGAGTAATGGCAGCGTACTAGAGCCGTGTGCAAAGGACAATACTATAAAATGCCAGAAGTTAATGATGAATGTGCGGACTTGATTCATAAAGTGAAAGATGAGGTCAGGTTACTCAACATCTATAACATTCTCGAACCGTGCTACCACGGGAACTCTACATCTGCGTTTGATTTTGGATCTCTTCCTCTGAGTTTCCGTGAACTGGGAAAAACGGAGAGGCCAATGCCAGTGAGAAAGAGAATGTTTGGACGAGCATGGCCCCTAGGAGCCATTGTGCGTCCAGGAATTGTCCCTAATTGGCCTCAACTTCTTACTGATCACTCCTCGCTTGCTTGCACTGTGAGTCATCATGAATCAAACTACTATTTTTACAATTATAAACTGAAAAAGTAGATAATGATTGATACAGGATGTTAGTGTTGCAACTGAATGGTTGAACAACCCAGCAGTGAGGAAAGCACTTCATGCTAAAGAGGTCCATTATATATATTCTCTTGTTCTTATTAAGTTTGATAGAAAATGTTTATTTATTCGATATGAAATGTTGATAGGAAAGTGAGACCGGAAGATGGGATATATGTACAAGCCATCTCAAATATGTACATACCATCGAAAGTATGATTGGATTTCATAGAAACCTCACTCTTAGTGGCTATCGTGCTCTTATTTTCAGGTACATATATTCATTAAAGTTAACCATAAAACCAAAGAAAATATGTAAGAACTAAGGTAATGTAGACTAGACCAGTTTTTGAAAATTGGACCGCACCGGGAGTCCGACCGGATTCAACCTTAAGCGGGAGTAGTACTCGGTTCGGATTGATAATATCCCGTTCGAGTTGAGAATCAAACCTAAATCTAAATCAACTGGATAAAAATCTGAGTCGGACTGGCAAAAACACCATATAATTTACTTTATTATAGCTCTTTTTATTGATTTTATATTTAAAATCTTGACATATATTTTATTTATTATTATAGACTTACTTTATCCAAATTTTATGGAAAAAAAAAACTCAAACATAATATGAGTATAATACTAATTATAAATACATATAAAAATCCAACAAAATTATCAAACCCGATTGAATCCGATCAGACTTCATTGGTCCATGACCCAACAAATTTTTCGGTTCAGTCTCCAGTACGGTTTTCAAAACATTGAGTCTAGTAGTAAATTTGGAGTGGGAGAAGACAATTTGAATTCACCCGGTTACTGAATAACAAAGGTATGAAGTATAACAAACTTTGAAAATTGTGTAGCGGGGACCATGATATGTGTGTACCATATACGGGCTCTGAAGCATGGACTAAATCAATGGGATATAAAGTGATTGATGAATGGAGGCCATGGATTTCTAATGGCCAAGTCGCTGGGTAATCTTTTTCTCTATAGCCATCTTTTAAATCCATTTGGTTCTTAGCTCACACATTCTACAAATTTGGTATTGTAGATTTACACAAGGGTATGACTACAATCTCACATTTCTGACAATCAAGGCAAGAATCTGCTTCTTCTTTTTTGTATATAACATATTAAAATGTTGTTTTAATTTAGTTATCAAATTTTTGATATTTGTATGCTTTGTTTTTGCAGGGTTCAGGACATACAGTTCCAGAATACAAACCACGTGAAGCATTGGACTTCTATAGTCGTTTTCTGGCAGGGGAAAAGATATAGATCCCTCTTCATCATATCTTATGTAGTTCATTAACAATCATATATGCTTTTCAATAAATTAAAATATTATAATTATCATGTGAAAAAATTAAAATCTTATCAAATTTAAATCTTTTTGCATTTCTCAAAGAATTGGTCCTAAAATTAAGAAAACATTGTGAAAAAAATTGATCATGTGCACATGTAATTGGGCTAGGGACAACCAAATAAGACAATTACCGTAAAAATATGTTAAAAAAATATTTGTTAATCCTACCAAGCTACTCGCAATGATGACGGTTCGACTATAAATAGAAGATCATTTC
>OVBE01002755.1:0-29401 GCA_900406425.1 Iberis pinnata | reverse complement strand
TAATATAATTTAATTATGTTATTATAATTTAAATTTATAATTTTTATAGAAAATACTTATTCCGCACGTAGCGCGGGACATCAACGTAGAGTACTTTTTGGAATTGCATACTTTTTGTTATATAATTAAAAAATACGTATTTTGTTTTTGCATATAAGTAATAAATATTTTTGTTTTTAATTTAAAAATATGTATTTGTATTTATTCACACTAACTTTTCAATCATTGACTTGTATAATTCATCATTCACACATAAATTTTAACATTCATGAATAATTCACCATTCAAAAAAAAAACTAAATAAAACTTTTAAAAGAGAAATTCTTGGCCATTTTTCTCTATGTTTTACAATAGAGCAATACTAAAAAGTAAGAAAAAATATAAAGTTACTTCAAAAATATTCTTGAGTTTATAAACATAACATTGTTCTAAAAGTTAATACAAAAATATATATATATATAGATACATGAAAAAAGAATAAAGATTGAAGACCAAGATAATGCTAATACTATCAAATACATTTTTTTCCCCCAAGTTAACACAACAAAAATTAAACCAAAACAAAAAATCCTAATGTCACTCCCATTCAACACCTTTTATAAGACTTTCTAATTCTTTAGCCTCATATCTATACATCAAACAAAACCTTTCACATTCTTTTTCTTTTCATCTAACATTTAATAATTCATCTACACATTACTTGTGTTGTTTCACATTCTTGGCTTCACTGTACTTACTGGTACAACCTGAGAAAATATGTATCAGCTTCTTTAGCAAAAACTTTACCAATACAAATGGAGTTGTTTGGTATGTGTAAATATTTACCTGATCCATAAAGGAATTAGTATCATTGTTTGCTTCTCTTCCACGTTTTCTAGTCACTTTTGAATCACATCTCTTCTCTTCTTCTTCTTCTTGTTCGCTGAAATTTTGCCCTGAAGCCTCTGTAGAGACAAGAAACTAATTTAATCATCAAGTAGATAAGAGCAGAAGTTGTAACTGTTTCAGCAGTAAAGCGTTCTAAAAGCTAAGACCATCTCCATTGGAGGATCTTGATGAGTTCTTAAGTGTATTTAGAGTGTATTAAAAAAGAAAAATATATATATTAATTAAACTAATACAAGAGCCGGCTCTTAGATAAGGTTTTTAAGACCAGTTAAGAGCCGCACACGTGTTGGCTTATGTTTGGCTCGGTTGTTTTTGATTTTTTTGTGCTTAGGGGTGGACATTTAAACCGAACCGAACCAAAGTTAGTGCGGTTTGGTTTATTCGGTTAGTTTGGTTCAATTCGGCACCGTTTTTATTTTAGTTCGGGTTTTCGGTTCGGTTTGGCGACAATTGTTCTTTACTAAATTAATCGAACCGACCCGAACAGAACAAAACCGAACTTGCTAAAATTAACCGAAAAAACCGAACTTCAAAAGTGAAAAACCGAACCGAACTTCAAAAATTTATCACTTTTCAATAACTTTCAATAAAATAATATTTTATGTTTTCAAATTTTTTTTTTTTAAAAACCCTCTGGTTCTACCAATGGACGACAAAATCAATAAATACATACGAAGTTTCTTAAATGTATAAAAATTTGAAAAAAACTAATAAAAAATTAGTTAAGAAACTTTTGGAAGTATGGTCTAATGCAAAGACTGATTTAATAAAACAAAAAAGGTATAGAGAAGATTTAAGGCATAATGTGAACATGGCCTAATTGGTACCAAAGAAGGCATAAAGAAATTCGATTAAACTAAGGGTAAGAAAATGTTACCTGCATTGCTTTGAACTGGACACTCATGACCCACAGAACTTCTTAAGTATATTCTAGTAAGAGCCTTTTCACCAAAGTGTTTGGTTTCCTCTTTACATAACACTTTTCCTTGTACAACAGTTTCCATGGTGTGGTTTTTGCTGGGAATTTCAGGATTGTTTCTTGATGATTTTTTCAGAAAATGAGCTTGTTTCTTTACAAAGTTAACCTTCTGCCATCGGCTGTTTTGTCGGATCATAAACTGCGAAATAAGAATGTTGTAAGTTTCATTAGAGGATTAACAAACAAAAGATGACATAGAAGAAACATTAACAAACCCCGAACCTGATCAGTGGATCTGTGAGAGCTGCTTCTACACTTTCTTTGGCTCTCTCCATTAAGCAAAGAATACAACTGACTAACGAAGGAGTTCTCTAAATAATCAAGATATGAGTTGTGTTTCTCATTCGTCCAGCCACAACATTCATCCTACAGAAACAGTATTCAACAAACAATCACTATGTGGAATCAGAAAGATTCCAATGGATAATCACATAGCCAGTAGTTATTCAGATACAATTCATAAACCAAAGCAAAGACATGTAGAACAATCAAAGATAACATTAGATATTGTGGTATGTACTACTCTAAATAATCAAGATATGAGTTGTGTTTCTCATTCGTCCAGCCACAACATTCATCTCACAGAAACAGTATTCAACAAACAAATCACTATGGGGAATCAGAAAGAATCCAATGGATAATCACATAGCCAGTAGTTATTCAGATACAATTCATAAACCAATTTTACTTTTTAGGCAAAGGCATATAGAACAATCAAAGATAACATTAGAAATTGTGGTTTGTACTACTCGCAATTTAGCAAACAATCAGAGTTTGTACAAGTAATTTAGATCAAAGTTACCAAAAATAACGAGATTTTCTTAACTTAATGGCTGTGACCTAACCATAGCAACAGATCTGAAATTTCATCCCCTATATCTAACATCACCAGCAACAAATGAAATCAAGAGATAGTGAATAATCTAGATTCTAACATACGTTAACAGATAATCACATAGCCAGTAGTTATTCAGATACAATTCATAAACGAATTTTACTTTTTAAGGCAAAGGCATGTAGAACAATCAAAGATAACATTAGAAATTGTGGTATGTACTACTCGCAATTTAGCAAACAATCAGAGTTTGTACGAGTAATTTAGATAAAATTTACCAATCAAAGTGACCTAATCATAGCAACAGACCTGAAATTTCATCCCCTATATCTAAACATCACCAGCAACAAATCAAAATCAAGAGATAGTGAATAATCTAGATTCTAACATACGTTTAACATCAGATTTTGAATAATCTCTTTAAATATAATGATGATAAGCGTAAAAACAACAGAAGATTTCTCCTTACCAGATTCAAATCTGCATCAACACGCGAGTTTTCTGCGGTAATACTAGACACGAGAGAATTCGATAGATTCGATTCAGGTAAAGCATTCGCATCGCGATCCATCTCGAGAGAAACAAGATTCATACTATAATCAATCTCCATTTGAAAAAAAGAGAAGCTTATGAGATAAAGAGATGAAGAAGTCTGAAGAAGATGAAGAAGAAAAAGAAAAAAAGAAGTCTACGTGGCATCGCTTTTACACGTGGTAGAGTATTGCCACGTTGACAAAGATGATAATATCTTTGATAAATATCAGCCAGATATTTTTTTTGTTGAAGCTACAAAGGAGGTTGGGGTTTTTGTCTTAATTGTATTTATTTAATTTAAAAATATGAAAAATTTCCAAATAATACCACAAAACTAAGAGTATTCTAAAACTATTACACATTTTTTGAAAATATTCTAAAATTATTTTTTTCCAAAAATACTACCAAAACTGATATAGCTTAAAGATATATGGTATTTAAAAAAAAAAATCTGTTTTATTTATCTATTAATATTTGTTGGTGTAAGAAAAAAATTCATTAAATACAAAGAAAAACATATTTCTAAGAAAAATTAGGAATCTAAAACTAAAAATTTTTAGATTTTTATTTATTAATTAGAGTTTAGTTTTAAAAAAATTATCGTTTATAAGTTAAAATGTTAAAACTATTTTGAAATGCATATATATATATATATATATATGTATATATATAAAAGATTGTCTTGTTAACCAATATATAAGATAATTGTTGAAAATCTATATTTCACATAAAAATGGCACTTTTATTGGCTGCTCACTTAATTTCAGATTAACCAATTCTAATTTTCTTCTGTTTTATTTTATTAGTTATTTTGATTAAAAATGCGCATATTAAAATAATTTTTACTTTTTACATTTTTTTATTTTTTATGTCTATAAATTTAATTAAAAACAAGTAGACGTTTAAGTTTTATTTTAATTTTTAATTAAAAGTTTTATTTTTTGTATTGGGATTTGAAAAAAAATTATAATATGAAAAAAAAACTTTCAAAACAACTAATAAAATGAAAGGAGTATGAATTTTCTTATTCTACTATTTAATAATGCAATTACTCTAAATTTTTGAATTTGGATATCAAGATAAGCCAAAAAGTTAATTAACTTTCATTAAAAAATTATTTGCATATCTCAAAAAATTATCTACTCGAGCAAAAAAAAGACAAAAGTAGTTAAGTCAAACATTTAATTAACTTACATTTAAATATTTTTTGAATTTGGATAACGAGATAACTCCAAACAAAGTAATTTATCATTAAAATCAAACATAGAAAGATATTTAGGAGTTGACAAAAAAAAAAAAAAATTTAGGATAAATCCAAATAAATAAATAAAATGCAATTTAAAAATTAGATATAGCTATCGCAAATTTAGATATTTTTGTAAAGAAGTTATACTTCGTTGACATGTGTAGAAGTTGAATCAAAATATCTGCAGCTTGTGAAAGAAAATATCTGCCTAGCCAAAATAAAATATCTCATAGATATTAATAGTTTTATAATGTAGAATAATTTTTAAAATATATATAACGTTGACTATCTTGCTATTACAGCTCGTGTGAATGATTGATTACATTTATTAGTTATGGGTTCCGTTCGTTTGCCTCTCGCTAACGGTAACGATTAGCGGTAGCGATTAGTTGCAGCTATTATCAGTTACTGGTTATGTTCGTTTGTCAATCGCTAACAGTAGCGATTAGCAGTCGCTGAATCTATTTTGAAACACTAGAAAATTTAGCAGGTAAAATTTTTAATCGCTGCGATTAATAGCTGGTCCAGCGACTGACAAACAAACACAATTTTAGTCGCTGCCGTTAATTGATGCCGATAGCGACTGACAAATGAACATGTCATAATATTAACTTTTTATGTAATTAACCCCCCCAAAAAAAATATTGGCTACGTCATTATATTATAAACTAATCTCAGAACCGAATAATAAAAAAAGAAAACAAATATAATATTTATATATTATATTTGTTGATGTATCTTATTTATAATCGCTAAATTTGAAGCCCATAAAGGTTAGCTTTAAGCCCAAATAATATGGAGACAGTTTGTATATGTAAACCGTTCGGTCTAATCAATAAACTTGAATTTTCTATGTTAATTTACCTTGCACCATCTTTAATAAAGTGAAAATTTAACATAACATGATCGTGTGTAAAAAAGTGAAAACATAAATATTTATTATCTTCCCATTTTTTACAAATTGATTTATTTTTAAACCTTTAATAAATTAACATGACATAGTTTTTTTTTATCGTCTACTAGGCACAATGGGATGTCCAGTTAGCCATTTAAACCGCATACACGCAAAGAATAACTGAAAACGTGTAGAGAGGTGGGATCGAACTCCACACCTTGGCGAAAAGGTCTAATGAACTTGTACCACTTAAACGCGGCACTTCTCAAATAGTTAAAAAAAAAAAACATGACAGTCAAAATATACATTCAAAATGTTTGCAGACAAAAAAATGAATAAATGGTATAGTGATGGTCACTTCTTGATGTCCTTTCATCTAGATAAATAATTATAAGTTGGAAATGTCAAGGGACGGGAAGCTTATTAGCGGTTAGGCGTTTGAGGGAGTTCCAGCGCACTGTCTTCCGAGAGATGCTTTTTCTTATGGAAACGAATCCTAGTCGTCTTTTTCTTCAAGATTTGTAAGCTCATTTAGGTTATGATTTTATTTTTATTGTAGACCTTTCTGGTCGTAGTGGTGGTTTAGCATTGTTGGCTTTAGTCTTCTTTTGATGTTCATGTTATTTCTAGTTCCAAATATGTAGTTGATGTTATGGTTACTTTGCATGGAAATAAAATTTTCTATCTCTTTTGTTTATGGTGACCATGTTGTTTCAAAACCTGAATTAGTTTGAGAACGCTTAAAATGAATAAGTACATTAAGATTGGCACCATGGGAAATCATAGGTGATTTAATGAAGTTGTAGACAATTCCGAAAAGTGTGGAGGTGGTATGATCGATTTCTCTGTCACTTGTAATTGTCTTTGTGGGTAGGGAGACGAGGGAGAACGATAGTAAGATGTCGTTTGGATAGAGCTATGGGTAATGAAGATTGGCATGAGGCAAGTTTCAGGAGCATTCATCTCTTCGCGTCGAGCTCCTCAATCTTCTTTGGGCAATGAAAAGTTTACATCGAACGAATCGTTGTGACAGTTTTTATTCGGATTCCCAAGAATTAGTAGTTATGTTGTCATCACCCATGGAGTGGCTGCCCTTCCGTTCAGTACTGAATGATGTCAACAACTATCGAACGCTCTACCCAGAAGTAGAGTTCAAGTATTGTCCCATGCAATTTAATGGGCATGCAGACTTTTTAGCGCGTCAAGAAAAGAAGCGTAATCGTTGTTTTTCTTTTATTATTATGGTCTACCATTGTGGATAACCAGCAACACTGGTCTTGTTTGTTTAGTTTTTTATGCTAATTATGGAACCAAAAAAAAAAGTTTCTTTAATAAACTTAAGACTATTATACTGATTTGTGACATAAATTTGACAAAAAATTACTCCCTCTATTTAAAAAAAAAACTATAGTTAAAGGAAATAAATATTTTCATAAAAACAATTTTACTTAGATAAAATTATAATTAACTAATAGCAATTCATACAATAGTATAATATTAAGCAAAATATCAATAATCATTAACAATAAATGCAATTATTTTTTGCATAATAGATATAAACAACAATTATAATGAAACAAAACTTCTCTAAAACTACAATTTTAAAAAACAAAGAGAGTATTAGTTAATATAGAGGAAATATTGAAACAAAACTTTTTCTCTATATGATCCTATTAAGAATTGACAACACAATGTACTAAACCATGCTCCACATTTGGCTTCCCAACTACTAGTTTCAAATCCGAAATTCATCTTCAATATTGTTTCTATTAGACTTTTTTAGTTTTTTTGAGCCCTTGAAACTCTCTTCAATCCTAAAAGATTGTAAACGTTCCTTTTGATATATAATTACATTTTATCAACAACAAAAAACTTTTCTCTATATTTATTATTATTATCAAAAATATATAGAGAGAGGAAAAACATGCATATGTATATATACAGCGAACGCATCTTAGCGAAAGTATTTTTTTTTATTTAGCATATAATAAAACAAAGGGAGTATTAGACAACAATTCTTCTCCATAAAAATCCATCGACCAACAACTTTTGTGCCACATGAAATGATTTTGATTGCATGTGAGGATACAAAATCTTCGAAGTTACATGATTCGAGCCGTTCACTGCACATGCAATTGCCAATAGTAAACTAGTTTTTAATTCAACAAGTGATTGTTTATTAGACTCACAAACAATCTTGCTTTGTCTCAAAGTTTTCTCCCAACCATAATTTTTTCTCTTTTGTTTTCTCTCCGTAGATCTCCAATTAATATAGAATCTTTTTTATAGTTTCAGCAACTCTTAAGAAACAACTCATTTTCTAGGCACAACATAAATTATGAGTATTATTAAATTGTTAATTATCATGTTAGATCATGTATTGTATAACGATTTGTATAGTCCATAAACCATGTTTTAGTATTATCTTATATTTTTGTTCCTTATCTTGATGTAAATTTATTTTTACATTTCGTTGTTAAACTTATTTGTTTTGAGTATGTGGATCTAATTGTTACCTAAGACAAATGGACTTTAGAGCTCATTTCATTAGCTGGAACACGTTTGAGCTATATTGAGTTCGATGCCCAATCCTGAAGTTCAGTTAAAAGTGTTTGTTATAAAGCTAACAGATTTGGAGAAAAACAGAAAAATCGCACATTCAAAGAGAAGAAGAAAGTAGAGAGATCCAGAGCAAGATCAAGATGATCGAAGGTGGGTCATGTGATCAAGAAATTCCACCACGAAGAATTAGGAGCAGTTGCATTGAAACCTTTGAGTTAGTATCTTCTTTATCCATTTGTGATCTTGATCCTACAAGGAAAGAGTAGATCAGTCAATTCGTTGTATAAAGGATTTGAATATGATCTTATATTGCAAGCATGACAAATTTGTTCTCTCCCCAGAGGTGTAGAGAAATCAAATTTTGGGTCAACAATTTTCTTTGAGTTTTCTTTGGATTAGATTTAAGAATGCAAATAATCAACCTAGATCTAAATCTAAACAACAAGTTTAATCGATCCAAAACTCAACAAGTGGTATTAGAGCACAACCATGCAGCTGTTGTGAAGGCAAAAAGGAGATTAGGAAGAAACTCAGGAAAATTATCTTTGAAAAATTTGTGTTAAAGAATTTTGGCAAGATTCTTGTTCTTTATCTTGCACAAATCCAGGCTATGACTTCCAGTTCTCTCTTGTTTCATTCTTTAAATCATTCTTTGCTTTCTTGATCTTGATTTCGATTCATATTGGTGTTTTTTGCAGCATCAAATATTGTACCTGAAATCATAAAGAATAAATCGAAGTAACATGGAACCTACACAAAGAAGGTTTGAGATAGAAAATTTTGATGAGACTTCGGTTTATGGAAGTTAAAGATGCTTGGACAGTTGGGAATACAAGGCCTACTATATGTTCTAAAGGACGATCAACCGGAGCCTAAAGATCTGGACAAAGATGGAGATGCTACTCATACTTCAATAGTCACTAAAGATCCTAAATGGGAAGAGAAAGATCTCAAAGTTAGAAGCCTTTTCAGTACATGCTTAAGTGATCTTATTCTGAGAAATATCATGTATGAAATTACAGCCTTAGTGATGTGGAATGCTTTTGAGAGAGATTATCAAACTAAGTCACTTCCAAATCGAATTTATATGAAGAATAAATTATCATGTTAAAAGATGGAGGAAGATAAGAATATAGAAGAAAATGTTGATGTTTTTCTCAAGTTAATTGCAGATCTAGCTAGTCGTAAGGTCACCATTTCATATGAGGATCAAAACATACAACTACTTGTTCATACATTACAATATGGAGCAAGAAAACAAACTATCACAGTAAGTGAAGTAGTCACAGCAGCCTACTCCAAAGAGGCAAAGCTTAAGCAGAAAGGCTTAACTGGTAAAGGAAAGGAACCCTCAGAAAGCTTGTACGTAGGAAAGTCAGAAAATAAGAGAGGAAAGCTAGGGGCTAAGAACAAAGTAAAAGGTAGGGCACAATACAAAGAAAAAGGAAAAGGCAAACAGCGAACAAGACATATTGCTTCTTATACATGGAAAAGATGGACACTAAAAACGTGAATGTCCAGAAAAAAGGCAAAATAAAGATTCAGATTCATCAACAAACACTGTCACAGAGTTGGAAAAAAACCATTTGTACTTACAGCAAGTACTCATCATTCTAAAGATGAATGAGTTTTGGATTTGGGTTGTACATTTCATATCACAATAAACATGGATCTATTATTTAACTATGAAGAAAAAGAAGGAGGTAAAGTACTCATGGCAAAAATACATTCATTGATGTGAAAGGAATTGAAAATTTCAGAATAATTAACAGTGAGAGAGGTGAGGTAATTCTCACTCAAATTAGGTACATGCCAAATATGAGTAAAATCTCATCTCATATGGAATGTTGGAAAATGCTCGATGTAAGTATGAAGGTGAAGATTTTGTGATAACTTTCTATAAAGATGAATAGAAGGTATTATTAGGAAAGTATGATGATAGACTGTACCTCTTACAAGGAACAATCGCAAAAGGTGAAGCTAATATGGTTGTTTCAAGTGAAGAATGAGAAGAATCTAGCATTCAAGGCTGGGCCATATAAGCAACAAGAATCTTCAAGTACTGATTAAAGAAGGCTATATACCAAAGCAAGAAGCAAGGGAAGTAAAGTTTTGTGAATCGCGTGTTTTAGGAAAGGCATACAAATTGAGTTTTCCAAAAGCTAAGCATACTACAAGTCTACAAAGGGTATATTGGAATATATCAATTCATATCTATGGGGGTCAGGAAACACTCCAAAAAGCTTAGGAGAATGTAGGTATTTCATCAGTTTTATTGATGACTATTCTAAGAAGGTGTGGGATCATTTGTGCACGATAAAATATGAAGCATTTCCAAGATTCAAGGAGTGGAATGAGGCTGTGGAAAATTCTACAATCAGGAAAATAAAATATCTAAGAACTAATAATGGTTTAAAATTTTGTAACACTAATTTTGACGATATGTGTAAAGAATCAGGTATCACTAGGCAAAGAACATGTACTTACATACCTCAACAAAATGGTGTTTCAGAAAGAATGAACATAACAATAATAGATAAAGTCATGAGCATGCTTGCAGAGGTTGAATTAGGCAGGAATTATGGGTTGAAGCAACATCTACTGCATCCTATCTACTCAACATAACACCTAACTCTACTTTGAATTTCAAACTACCAGAAGATGTATGGTCAGGTAAGAAACCAAACTTAGCAAATTTAATGAGATTTGGTTGTTCTGCGTTTGTTCATGTTGTGCAGGAAAATACTAAACCTAGAGTTGTTGTACATGGTGTGGTTACCTGAAGAAGGCAAATGCACTACAAGCATAAACATTATCTTTCATGAAAATAAACTCAACATGAAGGCTGCTAAAGAAAATAATACTTCAAATCCACCATATGAATCAAAAAGAGCTAAAAGTGATAAGTTGGAATTAATTTCAAGTTAGCAAGTGATTCAAAGTGGCCAAGCACAATTGGATGATGATAGTGAGTCTTTACATAGAATGGAACCAAAAGAACAAAGTTCTAGCTCATATTCATCATAAGAAGATGGTGAAGAATATATGCAAAATGAACCAAAGACTGAACAAGCAGAAACTGAAAATTTAGATAACTATCTATTGGCAAGAGATAGAATTTTAAGACTGAACATCATAGCACCATCCATATTTGAAAATGTTGATTTTGTAGCATATGAATTATCAGCAGCATAAGAAATGGAGATAAAAGAGCCTAGATCCTATACAAAAGCTCTAAATTGACTTTTACCTTTAAGCATGAAATTTGAAATGAAAGATCTAGAAAAAGCTTCAAGAATACTTCAAATATATATAAGAAGGAACATGGAAGAAGGAACACTGATTTTGTCTCAAGATAAATATTTACATAAGGTACTTAAGTGCTTTAATATGATGGATTCAAAATCTATTGTCACTCCTATTGCTTCTCATTTCAAATTAAGGAGCCTATCTAAAGAGGAAGTTGTGACAGAAACACAATATATGGAAATGATTCCATATGCTAGTGTTGTTGGAAGCATCATGTATGCCATGATTGAAATAAGGTCATGTCTAAACCTAGTACAGATCATTGGAAAACTGTTAAATGGGTCTTAAGATACCTAAAGGGTGCTTTTAAAGTTATCCTAACTTTTCAGAACATTTTTAGTTTTAGCATTGAAGGGTTTTGTGACTTTGACTATGCCACTGACCTTGACAAAAGAAGGTCAGTGACTAGATTCATCTTTAAAGTTTGTGGAAACATAGTGGCTGGAAATTAAATTTACAGTCAGTAGTGGCATTATTAACAACTAAAGCCGAGTACATGGCACTGACTTCAGCTGTGAAAGGCCATTTGGTTCAAGGGAATTTGCAATAAATTAGGTGTTCAAACTAGCACAGTTTTAATTCATTTTGATTCACAAAGTGCATTGGCCCTAGCTAAAAATGCAGTTTTCCACGAGAGAACTAAACATATTGCTACTAAGTATCATTTCATAAGAGACATTGTAGCTCAAGGGGATGTGACACTACTCAATATTCATACAAGTAAAAACCCTTCAGCTTTTTTAACTAAGACATTATCTGGACCAAAGTTTGAGCTCTGCAGGGAGCTGGTTGGTCTCACATAAGCTCAGACTCAACTCCAGGTAACTTACAGATATCGAACATCCACCTTGCAGTCAACAGAAAAAATAAACAAAGTCACTTTATAGTTTTGGGTTCAATATACATTATATTTACAAATATTGGAGATTAAAGTTACATGTGAGCGAGTGGAAGATCTTGAGTTCCAAGTGAAACATCTGAAAAAATAAGTGTTGTCAGAAACAAAGTTTGTGTCAGTATGACGTTTTACAGATGTATCAAGTAAGAGGTAGAAAGAAAACATAGAATATAGTAAAGGTATATCTTTTGGGTTGATCTTCTAGGTCTCAAGTCGGTTTTCTCTCTTCGGTTGAAGCTCCAAAGACATATGCAAAGCAAAATATCAAGAGGCTCAGGTAAAGATTCATCTATGAATAGGAAATCATCATGTCATCCATTTTAAAGAAGGATGTGAAGCTTATCTACCTGGATCTAAGTCGAAGTTAGAAGGAAGCCGAAAGGTCTAAGTCGCGAATCGTCCCTTTCAGCTGGTTCTACAACATAGGTGTGCGGTTCTGGAGTTAACAAGGAAGAAAGTAACTAGAGTGATGGAAACGTGGTGGATTTATAGCTAGAAAAGAAGGATATGGTGAAATCACCATGAAAAACGCAGATAAACATGAATAAATTAGGGTTCAACGCAACTATGTTTTGTCTGAGGCAAAAGCGAAGTCTGTGGGTCTAATTTTTGCCTAATACAAATGGGCTTTAGTGCCATCTCATTAACTGAACAAGTTTGGGCTGTATTGAGCTTGAGGCCCAATCCTAAAGTTCAGTTAAAAGTGACTGTTATAAAGCTAATAGACTTTGAGAAAAACAGAAAATCGCACATTCAAAGAGAAGAACATAGTAGAGAGATTCAGAGCAAGATCGAGGTGATCGAAGGTGTTTCAAGTGATCAAGAAATTCCACCAGGAAGAATCATGAGCCTTTGCATAGAAACCTTTGAGCTAGTATATACTTTATCCCTTTTTGATCTTGATCCTACAAGGAAAGAGTAGATCAATCAATTCGTTGTATAAGAGATTTGAATCTGGTCTTATAGTGAAAGCATGAGAGTTTTGTTATCTCCCAGAGATGTAGAGGAATCGAACTCTGGGTCAACAATTGTCTTTGAGTTTTCTTTTGATTAGGTTTAAGAACACAAGTAATCAACCTAGATCTAAATCTAAACAACAAAGTTAATCGATCCAAGACTCAATAAAGTATATATTATTTTTCACTAGTATGCTCTTTTATACTTCTTTTTGCTATGAATTTGTGAGTTCTTGTTGTGCATGTTATCTACGCTTGATGTTTTAGTGTAATTTATTTTGTGTTCTTTTCTTTGAGTTACTCTAGTAAGTTGGTTTTGAATTTTTGCATGTGTAAAAGAAGGGCTTTTTGTTACTGTAAAGGTTTTTCAATTGAAATTATAAAGAAATATTTTTCGATTAGGCTTTTTTAATATATTGGGTCTAACTTGTTACATCCAAATCCCTTCCTAAACCCACATTGAATCGATCTGGTTCAATAATAAAATCAATTTACCCTAATATAGAGAAACATACCAAGTAAACCAATAATACAATAAAACCCTTATCTAAAGAGGGGATTCACATGCTATAGACTTGCCAAAAAAGGGATCGACGACGCCTGGAAGGCGAGATCAAGCTCTGGTTGGTGGGTTCAACATTTAGCCATAAGAAAAAAGGAGGAGGAGCAGATCGATGGTAGTCACAGGGGAACCATGATAGAAATCCATACAAAAAGACCGAAGGGAAAAGAGCTACATCTCCGACATTGGGTTAACCTCACTGCTGCGGAACCGCCATCTTCATGCGTAAATTAAAGAAGAAAAGACAATTGTGAAGAAGACTAGAGAGCCATTTCCAACCTTTTAAAACCGAAGATTTATCATGCACCGTTGTCCTCCATCTCATGCTGCTGCGTGTTGATTTAATGGGATTTCAACTCAAAATCAATTTGCAATGAATGAATTTACCCTAATCCCTCATATATTGGTTTATGTCCCTTTGAGTTCTCAATGTGGGATATTGTATCCAGAATACGCCCCCTCGAGATAATGAGTCGCATTAACCATTAATCTCGGGTGGTTTTGGAAAGAGCGGCATGACTAATTTTGGGTCGGATCGTAGAACAAATGGGGGCTCTACTACCATGTTAAGACTATGAGCTTCCAACTCAAAACCAATTGGTAATGAGTGGATTATGGACTTCCTTCTCTTAGGGATCTAATCATCCCTTATATATTGTTCTTTGTCCCTTTGAGTTTATTTGAGTCTCTAATGACGAATATTATATCCCTAATACCGTGGATCTAAACGAGCTTGTGATAAATCAACCAAGTGAGATTTTTCGTTTTGTCTCTAGATCGCTGTGATTCAAGAGTTGATTTGAGATGGAAAGGATGACCGACTGAAATATGAGGAGCGTGACCACCAAACCACCCGTTAAAAAAGAAGGTTATCAGTTTATATTGTTGAAATTTTCAAAAAATATTATTTAAACATACGACTAAGAACATATTCAATTAATTATTAAGCTAATTATCTCAATATACATTAGGAAATTCAATATTAAGTAACTAACCTTTTTTGTATAATTATATTTTTAGGTATAATTATACAACTATTATCTTTCTTTTAACCCCCCCCCCCTCTCTTGCGAATTGTTTTTTCCTTTCTTTTAACATTTGTAAATTTCACCCCCTTATCTTATTATTGCCAATTAATACATTAAAATTCAAATATAAAAAAAACATAATGTTATATAGAAAACACATATTTTTCTAAATATAACATGATTAAAATTATTTGAAATGAATATATATTTAATTCAATAGTGAATAGTAAACATAATCCAAAATATAAACCCTAAACCCAAAATATAAACTCTATACCCAAAATCTATACCCTAAACCCAAAATATAAATCTTAAACCCAGAATCTATACCCTAAACCAAAAACATATACCTTAAACCCAAAATATATTTCTTAAACCCCAAAATATACTTTAAACCCAAAATATATACCCTAAACCCAAATCTGAATTTCAGTAGCCCGTATATCTGAAGTAATTTGTATATTATGGAAAGGGGTATAAAAAAGTTAGCGAGTGAGATATTGACCATAACCAAAAAATATAAAACCTAAATCCAAAATATAAATCCTAAACCCAAAATATAAATTCTAAACCCAAATCTATACACTAAAGTCATAATATGAATCCTAAACCCAAAATCTATACCTTGAACCCAAAATTTATACCATAAACCCAAAATATAAGTCTTAAACCCTACATATAAACTCTAAACCTAAAATATTAAGTTCAAACACAAGATATAAACCATAAACACAAAATATAAACCCTAAACACAAACTATTGAGTCTAAACACAAAAATATATACGCTAAACACAAATATAAACACAAAATATAAACCATAAACACAAAATATAAACCCTAAACATAAGATATAAATCATAAACCCAAAATATAAACCATAAACTCAAAATATAGATCTTATACAAAAAAATAAATTACAGTAGTCCGTATATCTGAAATTGTTCATATATTATGGAAATGAGAATGAAAAAAACAAGTAAGTGAAAAAGAGCGAGAGAAAGAGAGATGCATGAGAAATAGAGGGATAAAATTGCATTTTTAAAAAATTAAACAGTAACTCTAGATCTTAGAAATTATTTTTCTAGTTATGGACTATAAGATATATATCTAATGGTATTTTCATTGATTATTTCTGAATTAGGAAATAACAAGTCTCTCCGACGTCCATGTTGATTCTATATTCTTTCAAAAGTTAACTAAACTCATAATAATTCGATTATAAAATGTCAATGAAGAGTAGACTTTCCTAATGAAGTAGATATTCTTTAAGAAAAATATTATTATTATAATATGATTAAAAATAGTAAGAAATGATGGGATACACGAAGGGTCACTTACCGACTACCTAGACAAAAAAAAAAAAATAATGAGTCCATAAGAGGAATGAACATATCAACAAAGACAAAAATATATTAAAAAAAGTGAATTTAAAGAGAAGATCACATGACATGTGAAGATCATTATTGACCACAAAAGAGTTATGGAGTTAATGGGAACCCAATATAATTTTATGTTTTTAGGGTTTTTTAGTGGACCACGTGGCAGTTTTCTATCCCTTGTAGGTGCAAGCAAACGTGATAAAGATTCTGCTTCACTTTTCTTAAATTTGTATCACATAGTGATTTTTCTTTTTCGTTTTATTTGTTTTCCAACACTTTTTTGTTTGATAAATATGCTTTTTTTTTTGGTGTGTGGTAAATTGTGAAAACGTCTCTCCCAATAAATCATCGGTATACAAATGAATAACTGAATTAGGAATCGAAGAGTAAAAACGAAAACCTACAAAATGAAAAAAAGATAAACTAGTTAAGACGTTAGCGACTCTTGGGTTAAGGGTTATACTTCCCAATAACTTAGGTTCTTACAAAATGAATTTGAGTTCGTCTATAGTTCAGACGAGCTCAAATATATTCTCTCTCTAACTTCTCTCATATTTCCTTTTTTAGACCAACCCCTTTTCTTCGAGTCTCTAGTCTCTTTTTATAGAATAACGGGATTCGTTTATGCGGGGCGATTGGTGGAACGGCGGTAGGGTTCGTAGTTTCACTATTCATAATCGGCGTTCGGCGCATAGATCTTCTATTCACGTTCGGCGTAAGTCTCTAGACTAATAGATCGGCTCGGCACCGGACTGTTGATTTCGTCATGGGCCTTTTATTGGGCTTCTCGCTGGGCCTTTGGCTAACTCTTACATCTTATGGGTCTTTCTAGCGAGGCCAGAGGCCTTATCCAACAACGACTTTGTTAGTCTCTCTAAACACATATAGTTTAAACATCTTTGTAGTAAAATGATTGATGATAATGCATAATTTAAACAAGGATTAAACATTTTTATGTAGTTTAAACAAGGATTAAGCATATTTGAGGACTATAGATTTTTTTTAATATATAGTTTATGGTAATATCTATATAACATGACTTTGAGCTAATGTACTCTAATAATTCGATTGAATATAAAAAGTTATTAATCAAATAATCGAAACTAAATCAAAATTCAAGAACCAAACACGGATTAAATTTTAAAAGTACATGAAAATTTTAAATTTTTTATATTTGAACTATTCAATATATATATAAATAAACCGATTAGCCGAATAGTCATTCCTAAAGCAAACAATTCGCTAATTTTTAAAAAAATTTGATGGTTTTGTGTGTGAAAATTTTAATTTCCTAAATCGTTAAATCATTTTAGCTCGAGATCTGATGGATTCTTGTCTTCTTTCCGGTCTTAAGTCGGTTCCTTTTGACATCTCCGACCTCGGCATCTTCAGAGGTCTTCTTTCTTCAGTAGAAGTCTCGTGTGTGCCTCCCCTGAAGTACAAGGTTTTAATCGTTAAAAGTTCGTCGGGTGTAGCTTCGTCTTTGTACGTTGTTATAGCTTCCGTCTTCTGCTCGTGGAAGCTTAGCTTCTGTTTTGAGCTTCGTGTTTTAGTATTTTTCCAGTGTTGTCTTCTAAGTTTCTTAAGGCTTTGTTGTATTATTAAGTTTGGTTTCTCGTAAGATCGGGTTGTCGGGCAATGATTCCTGAGAATTTAAGCTTCCTTTAGCTAAATTCTGTGAGCTATGTAAAACTTATGGTTTAATTACTTTTAATAGACAACAACAACAAAAAAAAATCGTTAAATCATTTTTTAATTATAAGTTGTTAATTTAGGAAATCTAAGGGCCAATATCTTTCCACTTTGCGAATAGCTAGTGGTTATAAACACAAATGTCTAGATTAAAGATTTTAGGCAGAAAAAAAACTAACGTCTCTCATTGGTCCACGTGGTCCAATTACGTATAGCTCACGCACGATCTGACGTTATTGGATATTTTAATAATCCTTATCAAGAATAAAATTATCCACACATCCAAACAACAGAAACTACCTTTTATATCAAGACACGACGAGTGTCACACCTTCAAACACTTTGCTTCTCTCTCTCTTCTTTCTCAAAAAGGAAATATTTTTTTTTTTTCATCATAAAAAAAAATTGGAAGGTAATGAAAATAAAACTTTTTTTTTTTTCTAATTATTTGTTAGTTTGTGTGACTAAGCTGCTTGATTTTTTTTATTAAAAGTATTGATTTTTCGTTTACTGATTGGTCAGATTCATTGATTCGATTCAGAATCATGAATTTTCCCGCCGAAATTAACCATATAATTGGGTGTTTTTGAGGAATTTGAGATTCTTTTCTTATGTGTTTTTGAATTTTTTTCTAGGGTTTTATGTATAAAGACGAATTAAAGCTTTAATTTTGATAAAAATCTGATTTTGTTTTGTGGGTTTCTTATATATTTCAGTAATTTTGATTCTGGGTTTGTAATTTTTGAGGATTGGAGATTCTTTTCTTCTGTGTTTTTGAATCTTTTCTAGGGTTTTATGTATAAAGATGAATTAAAGCTTCAATTTTTGATAAAAATCTGACTTTTTATTTGTGGGTTTTTTCTAGATTTGGTTAATTTTCAGTAATTTTGATTCTGGGTTTGTAATTTTTTTTTGTTACAATTGAATCCAGGAGATAGCTTTGATTATGGGATCTTTATTAAACTTCAAGAACATTAATGATGAAGTAATTAACCTAAAGCAACCAACTTTTGGGAATAATCATCTTCCATTAACAAGACAAAACTCAGTATTCTCTTTAACCTTTGATGAGTTTCAAAACTCATTATATGGTGGAATTGGTAAAGATTTTGGATCTATGAACATGGATGAGCTTTTAAAGAACATATGGACAGTAGAAGAAACTCATTCAATGATTAACAACAACAACAACAGTTTCAACAACTTCAACAACAATGGTTTTGGTGTAGGAGAAGTTAGTGGTGGTTTACAAAGACAAGGATCACTTACTTTACCTCGTACACTTAGTCAGAAGAAAGTTGATGATGTTTGGAAGGAGTTAATGAAAGAGGATGATACTAGTGATGGTGTTGAGAAGCAACAAACTTTAGGAGAGATGACTTTGGAGGAGTTTTTATCTAAAGTAGGTGTGGTTAAGGAAGAATCTCAACCTGTTGAGAGGGTTAATAACTTCTATGGATTTGACCAGCTTCATGACTTTTCAGTGAGACAGGATCTATTGACAACTCAAGCTCAACCATTACAGATGCAACAGTCACAGAAGCAAGAGAGAACTTTTCCTAAACAGACCACTATAGCATTTTCAAACACTATTGATGTTGATAATCATTCTCATTCTGCAACACAGGTGACTTAAGAATCTAAAGATCTTAGTTTCATGTTTAATGGTTAAGCTGGTTTTGGATCTGCAAGTTGCTTAACCATGACTTGTTTTTGCAGTGCCAAGAAGTGAAGCCTTCAATTCTTGGAATCAAGAACAACAATCCACTTCAAGGTGTTGATTTCAAAACAGTTGCAGGATTATCTCCTAGAAGCCAAATGTCACCTGAATTAGCTTCAAAGAATGCCATGGATGCATCATTATCACCTGTTCCTTATGTATTTGGAAGAGTAAGAAAAACAGGTGCAGTTTTAGAGAAAGTGATTGAGAGAAGACAAAAGAGAATGATCAAGAATAGAGAATCAGCTGCAAGATCTCGAGCTCGAAAGCAAGTGAGTCTTCTTTTTAAACATTGTACATTCAAAAACCCATTGTGATTATACTTATTTACTATTTTCAATTTTGGTTCCTCACAGGCTTATACATTGGAGTTAGAAGCAGAGATTGCACAACTCAAAGAGTTAAATGAAGAGTTACAGAAGAAACAAGTGTGTTGTCTACCTTCTTCTCTATTTCAATTGGCTTAGTTTTATATCTTTATTGAGATTATGATCATTGACCAAAATGTTAAATACAGGTTGAAATCAAAGACAAGCAGGAAAAGCAGGTACTTTTACAATACCAATTTTGGATCTTTTCATGAGAGACTAGTTCAATAAGCATTAGATTTAACAGAAATTGGCATTCTTGTTGCAGATTGTGGATCCATTGGGTCAGTCATTGGGATGTAAAAGGCAATGCTTACGAAGGACATCAACAGGTCCTTGGTAGAGAGCTTATGAAAGCTTCTAATGAACTCAGAAACTTATAGAGAAGAAGACAGTAAAATAGAAAGATAGATTTGTTAGTTAGGTAGGTGTTTTCTGTTTGGTGATTGTAAATTATGATTAAGTGTGGCTGATTTGATATGAGATATAGATCAAAACACTCATTTTGTTCTATCTTTCATGAAATCATATTTTGTTTTTTTATCTTCCTATTGTAATGGATCTTGACTTTGCTTTATTGGATTTGTCATTGTTTGTTGAACATCTTTGTCACTTAAACCAGAGTGTAGAGAGCAAAGACGAAGAAAACAAAAACGGCATCGTATCGTAGCTTTATCGGTTCAATCCGGCAATTTTTTAAAATTTTAGTTCGATTTTTGGTTCAATTCGGCAACATTTCCTCTTTTTTTAAAAACTAAATTAACCAAATTAAATCAACTTGAATCGAACTTTGCTAAAATCAACCAAACGAACCGAAATTAACCGAATAAATCACTAATAAACCAAATACCCGAAATTAACCAAAAATTAACGAAAATATTACTGAAATTAAGGTTTTCGAACCAAACTTCAAAAACGAAAATCCAAAGCGAAGAAACTGAGTGCCGAACCGAGTCGAATTCTTTTTTAGTAAAAAAACCTGAAACGAACTTGCTAAAATTAATCATATGAACCGAAATTAACCAAAAATAAACAAAAAACCGAAAAATTAACGAAATTTAACCAAAATAAAAATTTTCAAACCAAAAAAACCGAATTTCAAAAACGAAAACCCAAATCGAAAAACCAAGTATCAGGCCGAATAAAGTCGAACTTTTGTTCGGTTCAATTAAAACAAATAAGTGGAAAAAAAAAAAAAAATTGAACCGAAAAACCGAATGCCCACATATTCAATCTCTTTCCCAAGAAAATGTAGGAAAAATATAAAAATTTGTGTTTTCGTCACACACGACTCTCACATGAGATGAAATGATTTATAAAATAGTTTCTCTCCCATACTGATCTTATCTCTTCTCTTTCTTTTTCGTTTTGGATTGGTACACTTTGGATATGAATTACAGATAATCAAGTATTCAGCTTTCAGTGTGTATATAAATGTCTTAAATGAATCTCTTTTAAGAAGACGAAAAAATGTTAAGGATTTTGAGGAAAAAGGTTGTTTCTTTAGCTTCTGAAGAGCTTATTAGTATCAATCAATGGCGGATTCAGCCAAAATTCGACCCTTTTCGAATTTACCGAGGATTACAAAGGGGTTTCTCCGTAGGTGTTCTTCAAGATGGAGTAGATAGAAATTCAGAAGCTTTTTCTAGTAACTCAATCGCCATGGATGGGATCTTATCAGAGCTTCGATCTCATATTAAAAAGGTAAAACTAATTTACCTTCATCTATTGTTTTTGGAGATGATTTGTTAAGGTGTTTCTCTGTGGATTAGGTATTAGCTGGAGGTGGAGAAGAAGCAGTGAAAAGGAATAGAAGTAGAAACAAGCTTTTACCTAGAGAAAGAATTGATCGGCTTCTTGATCCTGGTTCTTCCTTCTTGGAGCTTTCTCAGGTTTAGTTCTGTTTCTTGCATTTGCTAACTAGAGTATAGTGTAAGAGAGTGTTGTTGATATGTTATTCTCCTCTGGACTATGTGAGTTTGATTTCTAAATGCTTAGCTTTACTAATTGCTTCACACTAGAGACAGATTTAGTGACTTCTATAGAATAGTTTAGTGACATCATACTGGTTTTCGAAACCAGAATCCAAGACATAACATGCTGTATTCTGGTTTCGAATTTTGGTTTTAGGGGTATAAGTTTCGAAGATTTGAAACAGGGGTAATCAGATATTTAACTTCTAAATGAGGATTATTTAGCAGTAGCCCTCAAGTTTATGTACATATGATGCTATATGAGGGAAATAGATCATGAGCCCAATCTTGTTTGATGTGGTTGCTTACTAGATATGAATATGCTTGAAGCTTGCAGGACATGAATTGTATGATGAGCCATTACCTTCAGGTGGTATAATCACAGGAATAGGACCAATTCATGGTCATCTATGTATGTTTATGGCAAATGATCCAACAGTAAAAGGAGGAACTTATTATCCAATAACTATCAAGAAACATCTCAGAGCACAAGAGATTGCTGCTAAGTGTAGACTTCCTTGTATATATCTTGTTGATAGTGGTGGTGCTTACCTTCCTAAACAAGCTGAAGTTTTCCCTGACAAGGAGAATTTCGGTAGAGTATTCTACAACGAATCGGTTATGTCATCAGATGGAATCCCACAAATCGCCATTGTTTTAGGTTCTTGTACTGCTGGTGGTGCTTATATACCTGCCATGGCTGATGAGAGTGTTATGGTTAAAGGAAATGGTACTATATTTTTAGCAGGACCTCCTCTTGTAAAGGTTACCTTCTCTCTCTCTCTCTCTCTCTCGTCTTAATTGAGAATGCGAAGAAGCTAAAGGAGAAGGCTTTTGAATAGGCTGCTACAGGAGAGGAAGTATCAGCTGAGGATTTAGGAGGAGCCATGGTTCATTGTAATGTTTCCGGTGTTTCGGATTATTTTGCTCAAGGTATATACATCTTTTCGGCGGTTTCAGAGAACATCAATTATGTTTTAGAGTTTTAGATCTTAACAAGTTTAATCTAGTCTTGCAGATGAGCTACATGGACTAGCTATTGGAAGAAACATTGTAAAGAATTTACACATGGCTGCAAAACAAGACATGAAAGGAACATTTAAGAACACAAATCTTGAATACAAAGAACCATTATATGACATAAACGAGCTACGTTCTATTGCTCCAGTAGATCATAAGCAACAATTTGATGTTCGGTCTATAATTGCTCGGATTGTTGATGGAAGTGAATTTGATGAGTTTAAGAAACAATACGGCACTGTAAGAGAACCTTCTCAGACTTAAAACCTTTGTTCCCAAGTGTTACATTTCTGATCTAAGAAGTAAATTTGTGCAGACACTTGTGACGGGTTTTGCTCGAATCTATGGTCAAACAGTAGGAATCATCGGGAACAATGGCATATTGTTTAATGAATCTGCACTTAAAGGAGCTCACTTTATTGAACTATGTTCTCAACGTAAAATTCCTCTTGTATTCCTTCAAAACATCACTGGCTTTATGGTAAGATTTTGTCAGATTCTAATGTAAGAGTTTCTCTGTTTGATCTTACTTGCTCTGTTTAACTGTTTTCGCTTATAGGTTGGTTCAAGAGCTGAGGCTAATGGCATTGCGAAATCTGGAGCGAAAATGGTGATGGCAGTATCTTGCGCTAAGGTTAGATTTAGTTCTTTTGTCTGCGAAGTTTGAGTATGAGATGCCATAGTTTTTTAGCTCTGGCTCTTAATGTAGGTACCAAAGATTACAATAATAACAGGTGCAAGCTTTGGTGCTGGAAACTATGCAATGTGTGGGCGTGCATATAGTCCAGATTTCATGTTCATGTGGCCAAACGCTAGAATTGGCATCATGGGTGGTGCTCAGGTAAACAATATTTTCGAGTTTTCGAAAGAAAAGTATAATGCTTTTTGTGAGATTCGATATGTTGAGTATGGTGGTGTATGAAGAGAGTTTAAGAGAATTGATTTGACTATCCATGTCACCAAAATGCATTTATCTTCTCGGTTACTGGTAGTGAGAGAACACCACAGCTAATCATGCTTATCTTGGAGCAATTGAGAGATAAGCAATGTTGCATGGTGATCTATAGGATAGCAAACAAGTCTTTAAAACTCCTTAAAGTAGCACATCCGATCATCGAAACTTCATTTTAGTTTGTTGTCTTGGTCGAAAACTTTGCAGGCCGCGGGTGTTTTAACTCAGATCGAAAGGGCTACTAAGAAGAGACAAGGGATAAAGGTACTGACTAACACATTGTCCGAATCGATGACTCTGACTCTTGTTTGATTATAGAGAGAGAGAAGAATCATATATGGTTGTTTTGTAATGCAGTGGACAGAGGAAGAGGAAGAAGCATTCAAGAAGAAGACAATAGATGCATATGAAAGAGAAGCAAGTCCTTACTTCTCAACAGCTAGGCTATGGGATGATGGAGTGATTGATCCTTCTGATACTAGAAAAGTTTTAGGACTTTGTCTCTCTGCTGCTTCTAATCGTCCATTAGAAGATACTCGTTTTGGTGTCTTTAGAATGTAACCAATCAAAACTTTGAACCATTGAACCATTTTCAAATAAATGAATATAACTTTCTCTTTAGCAGCTAAAACAAGTTAAAGATAAAAGAGTAGATGACATTCTTTAACACAAAATTGTTGTATCCACATAATCTTTAACAGTAACTTGAGATTCTAATAGAGACAGACAAAATCAACAATGAGTTATAGTATCATCATCCAATGATTCAGAGGATTGAGTAAAGATGGATCATTTCATCACACGCCCTTATATCGAATTCAAATGCAGGTCGCGATGAGAACGAGGATGAAAGGACCTGTGTTTTCATGTAGATAAAGCAACTGTCTTACAAATTGGGCAGAGATTCTTGAGCATGAGCCATTGCTTCACGCAGGCAGTGTGGAATTCATGACCACATCCCAAGGTCCCGAGATCATCGCCTTCTACATACTCTTCCTGTCAAAGGTATCAAGGTTTACGGCTTAGTGCAATGCGAAAAGAAAACAGTTACAAGCCATAAGAGTATCAGTAGACGAAGCAACAGGTCAAAGATTTATCAACAAAGTCATTTTCAGATCACATACTTGACAAACACAGCAAGGCTCACTGTCTTTATGTGATGATTTATTAACAGAAGATGTATGCTTGTGTTGTTTCATTGCTTTCAGAATCACTTCTTCGCTTAGCCCGGTGCTTACATCTCCTATGCGTTCTCCAAGAGCCAATAGCTCCTACATTCTCAGTGTTTAGCAAGAATAGATGGTTTGTGCTATAAAGAAAGAAAAGAAAGAACACTTACTTCATATGTCATGTTGTCAACATCAAGGCGCATATCGCGATGCCTATCATGCATCTCAGCTATGCCATTGTAGATCAGTGGATCAAATAACATATAATCCTATCAAATCAAATCACCAAATGAATAAATCATTATTCATATATGAAAATTGCAGAAATGTGAAGGAACTTGCAATACCTCGAATCGTAAATTCTCTCCTCTTCGCATAGAACTCAACACTTGCCGTATCTGTCAATAAAAGAGTTAACTAAACAGATTCTACCACTTAAGGATTGGGTCTTAACAGAGTAAAGTGTAATACAAACCTCGGAAATTATCCGGTTCCTTCCATTGTTATCGGTAGCTAAGTTTCTTCCTAAGTGACGTAAATGGAGAAGATCACTTTGTCTTTCTAGTAATAATCCTAATCTTCTTTGTCGAGCACGATGACTACGACTACTAGATCCACCAGGTGGTACTGTAACAACTTCATTTGAAGAGACTGTGGGTAGTAATGGAAGAGAACCACCATGAGTAGTAGCTGATTCAGATTCGATACTCGGGAATAAAGACCAAGGAGCAGCTTCTGATATCATTGACTGATTATTAGTAGTCCATGTGGGATGAATTCCTGAACTCGATCCCTCTCGAGGAATGAAGGGAGGATCACTAGGATTTACCCGATTGAAACTCCAATGAAACTGATCCTGCACTGGATTGCTCGTTTCAGTTGAGGGGATGAGCTGCTCTGAGTTGATTCTTGGTGTGTCCCATGGTAGTCCAAGTTCCTCTGTTCTCGAACTAGAAGAAGCATTCGAAGCAAATTGGTTTACATGTCTGGTCAATGCAGGAAGGTGGACTATACTTTGCTGACTCGCACCGCTACTTGAGTTGAATGTAATCGGCATTGCTCTTGCATCCAAAGGGTTAACAATAGAAGAAGTCGCTGGCACGTGTTGTTGTTGTTGACGCATAGAACTACCGGATTGTGAAAAGCTGAATGTTACTGACTCCTGCGACTGCCCGGGATTTAATCGCCTACCGGGTCTAGATAAGGTTCTTGTAGAAGGAAAAACACTTCCACCACCCATTCCAAATCTTGGTTCCGGTTGACCAGACTGGTTAATAACATTTTGCGAGGGGATAGACAAACTTAAGCTACTTGAAGCATCATACTGAGAAAAACCATCATTCAAAGAATGGCTAGGAGCTACTTCAAGAGCCTTTCTTTTACAAGAAGAGCTTAGACCACTGCTTCTCTCCTCATCGGTTTGACTCGAGTTTGCCAATGAACTCTCAGAATTATTATGACGAATAACTATCCCCGAACTCTGCAGACCTCTACCAATGGAGTTAACCTGATTTGAAGACCCCAATCTAGAGCTAGATTCACCAACACTCCACCAGTTATTATAATTATGATTTCCAACAAAATGTGAGCTTGAGCTTGTGTAAGTTGGTTGTTCTGAAGGTGTACTATTGTTTGGAGACTGATTATCCACAGTATTCAATATGCTATTCGAAGTAGTAATCTCCAAATTGGTGCTACAAATAGGTTCACCATCTTCATAATTTACTCCAGTCGATGAATCACTAGTGCCTCGAGGCCCTTGCATTGGATTTATCTTTATACTCTGAGCAGAACACAACAACTCTCTAAGACAAAGATCACTGAAAAATCATAAAGTTCTTGAAGAAACCTAAACCAATACATAAGAGCAACAGTATTAATAACCCATTGATGAAATAACATCACTGAAAACATATATTCTCAGTTTACCATTTCGATTTTCGAAGAGTAAGCTTCTTATTTAGCTCCAAGCTCCAGAATGTAGCATCCTCTTATTTAGCTTGATCTAAATATAAAACATTCATCAAATTTCTCACATTGTGTCTACTAAAGACACTAAAAACTTCAATTTGAAGAACTCCATTGTTAAGCAAACAACTAAAACATTTGCAAAAATCATGACTTTAACTCAATTGCAAAACCAGCTTGTCACTACAATATAAAGGTTCAATTTTTATGAAAAGTAACCCTAAAATGAATGAGAGAATCCTAATTCTCTAGATTTACCAGCTATTGTAATGAATCAAACATTAACACAAAGAAAACCAATTCTAACATCGAACATCAATAAGATCAAGAAAATGAAAATTGATATAAAGACAGATCAATGAAGAAATAGTACCAAATTCCAGAGAAAGAGACAGATGGGTTCTTCAAAGTAATCTTCTTTGAACCTAAATTGCAAGAAACTTTTGATTAAAGAAGAAAAAAACTGTAAATTTCTTCAGAAAAATGAAGAATGAGAAAGAGATGAAAATGGGAGAGAGAAGAAGAAGAAGCAGTGGTTGAGGTAAAGAGATGATTAAGAGGCGTACAGATTTTACATGTGATAATCTCTGTTCAACATTTGTCATTCAAAAATTGTAGATTTTCCCAAAAGATTCGATTTTTTTTTTTTTTTTAATTAAAGAAGAAAGTTTTGATTTAATGATATTCAGACAGTCATTTATTTATTGTAAGATTTTTTTTTCACTTTTGTTTTGGGGTTTTGTAATAAATGTTGAAAAAATTGGACCGTTTTAAAACTTAAATATGATTACTTAATTTAGAAAAAAGAGTTTTTGCATTGAAATTACATGTAAATGGTTGTTACACGTAGTTCTCATGCAGTTTTATGGCCCATAGGCTTGACTTGTATTTTGTTTTTGGGCTATTGAAGTCTAAATAGACCTCTAAAGTATGGACATCAATTTCTTGGATTTTTTGGGAAATCTGGAAAAATAGAAACGTTTTGGTTATCGAAGGAAAACAAATCGATATTTCAATGATAGTTTCACTAGTCCAAGGAAAGGCCGAGCATTGGAATAAGCTTTATGACAAATCACAAACAGATCAAATGAGGGCATTCGTTCATCCAAAGAGAAGGGAAACTCGTTGGACGAAACCATCCTCCTCGGTTCTAAAGTGCAATGTTCACGTATCATGGTCCGACAAAGATTTCTTTATTGGTGGGGCATGGATAATTAGAAATTATACAGGAGAAGCTTCATTGCATGTTAGGGATGTTCTTCTACCCGCTTCCAACAAGTTTAAAGCAGAACTTCGTTGCATTCTCTAGGCGCTGACAAGCATGTCTAACATTCGTTTGAAAGTTATAGAAGTTTGGTCAGATTTAGATAGCGTAGTTGAAGCAATTAATCGTCCATCAAGTTGACCAAAATATAGAAGCTTACTTCAGAAGATCTCCACTTTAGCCGCCCCCTTTTCATCATGTTCTTTCTTCTCCGCTTCTCCTTCAGCCAACTCCTTAGCCAGAGCTATTGCCAAAAGCGTCTCAAAATATGGTATGCTACAATCCTACCTAGCTTTAGGAGGACCGGCTTGGCTCCAATCACACATTCAAGACGAAGCAAATCTCTCCTAATTTTTGGTAAAAGTGATCTTGTATTCATTTTGTTGTATTATCTTATTGACATTATCAATTTATCGTGAAAAAAGACCTCTAAGGCATTTTTTATACAAATTCAATCCATAGAAGTTTTAAACTTGTCTATAATTTTGAATCACTACATAAAATTATTCTTTTAATCAAAGAAGTACATTGCCTTACGTATTATCTCAACACTTTAAATTATATACATGCAAAGTCGATTCTGAGATTTTAAAGGCTACAATCAAAAATAAAATAAATGGTCGGTACTTAAACTAAAAAATTTTAAATGGGGCAGTTCTTAAACTAAAATTTTGAAAATGAAAATGGACCGCAAACTCTTACTTAATATGTTTGGCCTCAAGACCGACTTTGTATACATGTATATTTTAAAAAGAAAAAAATGTGTGTTAAATGTACACATTCAATAATTTTTAAGTTCTAGATTGTAATGGAAAATTTTGTAGTGTGATATCGTATTTACTATATGTTATATCGTATTTACTATGAAAGGGATTTTGGATTTGTAATTTGAGCATTGTGAGAGCAGAAACCCTCACACCAAATTTAATCGAAAAATGTAAAGAAAATAGTAAAANTCTCTGAAAGTTACAGAATGATTTCTCTAGAAAGTTACAAATGATTTTCGAACCCCCTCCCTAGAGCTCTCCCCCTCACTTTTATATTCTCCTCCCTCAGCTCTCTTAATGACCTCGCATTTATGGCATTCGATGCGCAAATATTTTCTTTGAATTCCCTTCGTAACGGTCAATCTGCAATTACTTGGGTGCAATCTTCGGCGTTGACTTCGTCGCGGGCTTGGTCAAACTCCTCAGTTCGCTGGAT